>JAPMOQ010012754.1:113279-133786 GCA_026543055.1 Argiope trifasciata
TGTGTGTGTGTGTGTGTGTGTGTGTGTGTGTGTGTGTGTGTGTGTGTACTGTTTTACTTCAGAACAAAAAAGTCTAGGAAAAAATACCACTTTAGCCCTTTGGTTTGATTCTTTAAAGTAAGTGTTCAGAGTCTTTAGTGAATGGCAAATCAACAGAACTTTTCTGATATAATCTTAAAATTATTAGATTAGCCAAGAAAGTTTTATTTAGTCATATCAACATCTGGTTTAATGCGGCAATAGAAATATTTTGGGACAGGTTTTCGAAATTTTGAACTGTAGATAGATGACAAGGATCACACCTGAGAGCTTTGTGTCGAGAAAAAAATCAGGGTTAAAAATTATGTTTTTTTTTGGGGGGGGGGATAATTTTGATTATTTCTTTTTATTACTTATTAAAGTTGATCCTTTTAAATAGGATTGATTTATTTATAATTAATCCAATTATAAATTACTTTACAATTCTAAAACATTTCAGTAATTTTTGAATTGTGAAAAGGTGAACAGTATTATTTTTCTTGACTTAAATAATATGTGCTCAATATTAGGTTGAGTTTGACCCAATTGCTTAGGAGGAAATAAAAAGCACACTATATGGCCACGTCAGATTTAATTTATATTAAGATAAGAAGCCATTAGCAGTAAAGAAATAAATCATGAAAAATAATAAAATATGGTAAATAATCCAACTTTTTAAAAAATGAAAAAGTGGTACCTAAGTATTTGAAGAAATTCCTATTTGAGATGTGATACCAGTTACTTATAATTTAATGAAGGACAACAAAAATAAATTTAAATAGATAAACGATATTGGACTAATACAAAATGTCTTGAATTAAAATAATTTGTTAATTAAATTAAAGAAAGTTGCATTGAAATGCTGCAAATTCCTATAAACTCTATTAAAATCATCTAATTATATATCTTCTAAGTTAATTTAAAAGTTAAAGAAAATTCTCACTCCGAAATATATCACATGACGATGCTTTATACATGATTCATCTATTCGACACTCTTTACTGCAGCAATCATTGTTTATGCTGCATTTTTTATGTTGCACAACTTCTACAAAGAATAACAGACTAAAAACTTAATTATATTAAAAAAAGGCATTCAGCGTCCTAAACTATGTTAAAAATAATCATTATTATCTTTAATTAAATGATCATTTACTAAAAATAAATCTAAAATCAAATATTCTTGGGTCATCGTTTGAAAATTATTGAAACATCCTCATTAATTTTGCAAAATTTTTCTCCATTCCTTCATGGTTATCAAAATAAAAATTATTTCAAAACTATTTATACTTTCTTAGAAAAACAAAGAGTATGGCAAGAAGATAAAATGGTTATCATTATAAAAACTAATTTTTAGTTTTAACCGAATATAACAAGTAATATATATAAAAAATTTATTCAATTTCTACTTATTTTCTTATATTATTTATGTACATGTTATATTATTTACGAACGGATGTAGCGTCAGTAATCTCAGAGCCTGGTGATAAACTTGGCAACAATTTGACGACTTAACGATGGATTTTGCGATCATTTGGCAACGTGGTGACTGATTTGATGATTTTGACGACCAAATAGTAATTACTGGGAAATTTTAATTAATTAAATAATATTTGAAAAAAGATTGCATTAATATTAAATGTCATCCACTATCCACTACATTGCATTAATATTAAGTTTTAAAAACTGCAGAGTTGATGAATGAAAGCTATTTCATTAATGATTAAAGATTTGAACAAGATACATATAGGGAGTGTGTGAACTAGTATTAGGAATTGAAAAACGTTTTCTTTAAATTATATTTCCCGAAATTATTCATTATTTTTGATTATTTTTAATTCATTCAAAATTTATAAGCATTTTATGAACTCATTTTTTAAAAAGCATTTGTTATTCAGTAACAATAACGTGTAAAATTTGGCTCTCTGGAACTACTGCTTGTCCTGATGAGATAACTGTTGGACTTAGGTATAATTTTATCTCTGATGATTTTTTACATCAAACCGTTTATTGATAGCATGCTAGCCTGTAAGTATTATCATGCTAATATGGGCCTTGAAAGCGATTATCTGACTATAAACCTTCTATTGCATAAAAATTGAATAAGAATGAATATTATTACACAATCTGCTTAGTACCTTCTTCTTCTTGCATACAGCTGACCACCTCGCCACCACTGAACGTAGCAGTATCGACAGGATTAGCTGTGGTCGACTGCTGAATAAGTGTTTTTCAACCTTACAGTGACCGAAAAGTCAAATAAACATTCCTTTCGGAATAGTAAATAGCTGTTTTTCTCCCCATCTGCACGCTCTCAAGCAGTTGGAATGAAACTGTCCATCTTTGACATCATATCCTTCAGAGTTTTGAGATGGCTTGTTACCATCCTTCACTCTAAGATCTAAGTTTTTCCTTCACTCTAAGATCTCCATACATTCCATTAAATATTGGTAAACCGTACCCATTTCTCCACAAATGCTTTTATTTTTCAGAGTTCTTCCAAATCTTTGGAAATATGCAGGAAATCTGCCATGTCCAGATATTATTTGGATTATAAGTGGATGGTATCTTCTTATTTTAATTTCCGGATTAGGAATAAAGTCGAACGTTACTCTTCCTTTTTTGGACATATACCATCTGTCAAACCATTGTAGTTTTATTTCGCCTCCCAATTCCCCCTTTAAAACAGCACTTGATTAGGGGACAATCTGCTTAGCACCTAGTTTCTCAGTAGCCATGCATGTTTTTAATTCAATCAGAATAACACATATTTAATTATTTAAAGCGAATATTTTTACTCAAACTTAATTTGAAAAAAAAAAGATTGAATCGGGAAGTCACAAATAAATAAATTTGGAATTTCTAGTTAAATTATCCAGATGAAATGCAAATACAAAGTTTCATTAGCCATCTTTTAAAAAGATCTCATCATATATCGTTATTTTTCTTACACTTTTGTCAAGGCAGTTGATAAAAATAATGCAAGACTTTATAATTTTGGAAGGAAATTTTACCTGCATGAAGGAATATAAAATAAAAGAATGGAATTTATCTCGCAAGTTATCATTGCTTGGCTTATTTTTTATCATGTGTGAACATCATCTTATTTTCGTTCGGGATTTTTGAATAATTGAAAGCCAGTAATTGAAACTCGAAATCGCCAAGGCAATAAAGAAATCATATGTGGCAATATTCATCAACATTTTTAATCGCGTGTATTTTTTACCTTCTTTTACCAGTATTGCATTGTTATTATATATGCTTTTTATGAAAGCAGATGCACTTTTAAAAGGTTGACCTGCTTTTATCAGTATTGCTTTATTATTATGTATGTTTCTTTGACAGCAGATGAGTTTTTAAAAGGTTGAGGTAGATCTATCACATCATAGTTGTTATCTACATGAAATGCAATTTTTTAGGAAGATATTAAATAATTTAAATTTTATAATATGTTCCATAAACTTACTCGTATTAAATAATTCAATTAATTAATTAATATAATTAATAATTTAATTTATACTATGTGGCATACTCTAAAATTGATTTTAAATGAATATGTAATAGTACTATAACATTGGTTTTAAATGAAAGTTAGACTCGTAGGAAAGAGATTTAGGATTGTTTTAAAGTTTTATTCCCAAATTACTATTAAAAATAGCTCGACATTCGTGATTTAAAGGCATCGCAAATGGAAAAAAAAAACAAGCTAACACAACAGCAATATTTTCAATATTGTGTGATATTATATGATATTAAACAATATTCTTCGAAAGTAAACAACATTGCGAATATTGATCAATGTCATACAATATTGTTTAATATTGAGTGATATTATATGACATTAAACAATATTTTACAATATATAACGATATTATAAATATAGATCAATATCATGCAACATTGTTCACTATTGTGTATATTATATAATGTTAAACAGTATCCCTCAATATTAAACAATATTGTGAATATAAAGTCATACAATATTGTATTATATTAAACAATTGTCCAGAATGTTAAATAATATTGTGAATATAGATCAAATCATACAATATTGTTCAATATTATATGATATTAAACAATTTTCTACAATATTAAACAATATTGCTAATATAGATCAATGTCATGCAATATTTTTCTGTATTGAGTGATATTATATGGTATTACGCAATATTGCTCATATAGACCAATGTCATACAATATTGTTTAATACTGTGTGATATTATATGATATTAAACAACATTGCGAATGTAAATTAATGTCATATAATATTGTTCAATATTTTGTGATATTATATGATATTAAACAATATTGCGAATATAGATCAATGTCATACAATATTGCTCAATATTGTGAGATATTTTATGATATTAAACAATATTCCACAATATTAAATAATATTGCGAATATAGATCAATGTCATACAGTATTGTACAATATTTGTGTGCTACTAAGGAATGATAAAAAAATATTTTACATCTTTTGTTACAAGTGCTGAAACATTTAACCAAATCTAGCAGGCCAAATCCAAATCCTTCACCAAATCCTTTCCAATACATGTCCCTACCTGCACTCCTACCCATAACATAGGGACCGACGGTCCCAACTCTAGGTGACAATAGCCTTTCACTACGAATGTTCTCCTCTGTCAATAAAAACACACGCGGTGTCATTGTGGGCTCCACCCGAAACCTAACAACCCATATAACAAGAAACGGAATCTTGCTCCGTTTTTATTAAGCGAATTCATTAGTGACAGAGGCCCGAGGCTGAATGGGTGCATCCGATATGACGGCGACCACAAATGCGACTGACAGAGGGGGCCTAATGAAGGAAGGCCGTCGCTTTCGGGAGAGGCCCCGGGGAATAGATCCCAAGGAAAGATATCTATTTAATTACAGGGGGCACCGCCCAGTCGGCTTCTGTTGTGAGGGTGGAAATCGTTAAAAGAGAGGCATAAGTGTTAAGTTGACGCAAATGAGGCAGAACAACCCAGTAGATGAAAAGGTTTTGCAAAATCATTGAATGAAATCTAATGAAGGGATACCTGTATGCCACCAATTCATGATTTGCTTCCATTTCATGGAATCTTACAGTGCATGAAATGGAAGGAATCCAATGAACTAAACCCAATGAGGGATTTTTTTAAATGGGTGACACAAATGCGGTATATAATTTTTTTCTTGAATTGAGGACCATACGTAGCTAATGATTAGCTTCCATTCATCACAAGTATCTAATCATTAAATTTTCTTATTACTCTGCATGTTTGCAACTCTTCACGTTTTTTACTAAACAGTGAGTGATATCAATTGGTTAATGGTTTAATTTCCCTGAATAAATTATTCAAAGATTACTTATATAGCTTATATTCAGATTAATAGCATTTACGTCTCATTTTAAAGTAGCATTAGGGCTATTTTAGAATGGACCTCGCACTTTTGAACTACTCTGAGGACGCCACCTCTGGTGATACCCCTTTTCCAAGCTTATATGCACCACACTAACAGAAAGATGCTTGGCCCAGAAGGATTTAACGTTCACAATACCTTCTTACACGACTATTCTTCTTGTCGCAAACCAAAAACCCTCAGAGTCCAAAGTGGAGACCTTACAAGCCCTACGGAAGCATGGGATCTTCTGTTGGAGGAAATACACTTGAAACACCATTCTAAAAAAGTGAGAAGATTGCCTTCTTCAAGGAATATCAAAAAAAAATTGTCCCATATGTTGTTTGAAGGCATCTTTCTTGAACTTAGAGCTTTCAGACTTATTACAACAATTTATGGCTTAAGAGCACGACTATTTATTATTTTTTTCAATAACGCTGGTTAAGAGCATAGCCAAAGGATTGGATATGCAACTTTTTTTCAACTTTTCCTGAGAACTTTTTTATGTTCCTTATCTTTTTAAGATGTACGTACACACTAGATTTGTTCTAAATCTTAAAATCCAATTTTTTCAAAATATGTCATTGATATATGTTTAACCTCATTTCATTGACGTAAAAAACATATTAAATTATTAATTAATAAATTAATATTTAATGACCTAATTAGGTTTTTTCAAATATATCTTAAATTCTAATTTGTGCAGACACAAAACTCTAGTTGGAAATGTTGAAAATATAATTAATTAATTAATATTTGAAAAAAATGTTCCCATTAACGGCCTATTGAATTAAAATTTACAAAAACCTAGCAAAAATGGAATATAAGTAGATAATTACGAGAGCTTCCATTGGATCCTTTCATAATCAACGCTATTATTCCAAACCTAGAAGACTGATTACTCTATGATGCCTGATTTCTGGATGAGTTCCTAAATTTTTCTTTAAGTGAAACAGAAATAAGGATCAAACTCATTTGAAATCTTCCAGAACTGCAACATACTTTCCCACATTAGAGCCAGTTAATACTTCAATCAGTAGAAGTCAATGATACTTATTCAGGACAAGTCAATACTTCAATCAGGAGAAGTGAATGACGCAACGAGGTCTCATCGATCAACTGATATATTTTCATCTCATCATTAACCCCTGATTTATAAATTTAAATATAAGTCATATAGAATAGAAATTCTTGAATCAAGTACTATTAGAATCATTGAAAGAGAAGAGGTAAACCTCTACATCTGTGATATTTTTCCTGTTTATCAGAACTGATTCTAAAAATATGAGCTGTGGCTCTATTTGAAAGATTCATCACAAATCAAAAACTTTAATGCTATTTAGTTAAGAAATAGTGGCAAGTAAACTTCATTGCAAACGAATATTAGATTTGCCATTCTCTAATCATTTGGTTTTAAGCATCAAATAACTTTATTTCAAAAAATTTGTCATGTGATATTTATTAAGTATACATGAATTTAGAAGAATTTTTAATTTCTAAAATGAAAAATGTCTTTAACTATGCATTTCATACAAAAATTTATTTATCAGAATTATAAATTTATTATTCTTTAATGCGACTCAAAGAAATTAACCAGATAATGTAATTATTGTAATAACTATATGGACCCATTTCAATGGATAAAAGTATTAATATAAATAATGAAGCATATTTTTTGCAAAAAAAATACATTACCTTTGATATTTTATTGCTTATCTATGTTATTTTTTTCCTATGCGTGTTAGTAATAGCATAAAATTATTAATATTTCAGAATCATATTTTGCATGCTTTTATTTTAAATAAATGAATGATTTAGATAGCAATTTTCATTTACTTTTATTTTTTATAAATGCATAATTTTGTATTTCATGAAATAGTAATTTTATATAGTTTTAAGATGAAAGAATTTGAAGAAATTAATTTGTTATACAGTTTTAATTTAGCTTAAATTATATTTTGTATTTAAATATGAAATTTGAAATTATTATAAGTTAAATTAATAACTTATTTTGTAATGCTTAACAATCTCAATTTCCTGTGTTTTAACCATTTTATTTCATTTACCATTCTGTTTAACTAGTTTAAATAGCTAAATATTAGAACCTAAATAATTTGTTAATTAGCTGGGAAATATACAGGATGTTTTCAGTTTGTTCAAATATGAAAATTTAGTTCAAATAATAATACATTTTTTGTGCACTGCCATTATTTTGTATTTTCTCGTTTAAATTCTAATTGCTGTTAGCTATTAATTCTTCCAGAGAATCAAAAATTAAATCGAAATCATTCAATAGAAATTATAAACAGATTAGTAAACATTAAGAAAACAAAATAATTGGGTAACATTTTTAGTAATTATGTTGTATTGTTGTTTCTAATAGAACTTTCCATGGAGAAACCCGCTGTTACGAAGATAGAGGTTTAGACCGATGGGGAGCGTCCCTTGGTTTTAGTAGTGCCAATTAGAGCCAAGAGTGCAATTTTGCCACTCTCGCATCACTCATTTGCTTGCACATCCCCTTTTTACGGGAGGGCTCATTCATACAGCTTACAAAAAGAATGGAAGAAAAACCATGCCCTAACCGGAACTAGAACACAGGACGCCCAGATCAAGGGGAAAATGCTTTACCCCTATGCTATGATGCCGGCTGGATAGTTATTATTGATATTAGGTGCATTATTGATAATATTGAGTAATATTATTGGGTAGTATACTATGATGTCATTAGTGATAACTTGGACAGTATAAATAAAAAGTAAAAAGAAATTATTTATATAGATTATTAAGGCTCCATTACAATTTTAATTTCCTGGAATAAGGTCAGCGAAAGAGAAAAAAGTAATTCTTTCAAAAGAAGCACATGTTTCCATAGGAGCCATTTTATTCATATGTGGTGATATCTTAATAAGCCAGTAACAACCACTAGAGAGTAGCGATCGCTTTTGTCGAATAAATAAGTTAGTGGACTTCAAACCCAAACATCGACGGTTCTATGCTTGGCAGAATTCAACCTACATATCGGCACAATTCCAGCCAACACCACCGCCAAATTGATGACTCGGACGTGATCTGAACATGTAATCTTCTTATCTGAAGTCAGACTCACTTGATGAAGCAACCAAAATCGTCAGACTCACTCGACGCAGTAACCAAAGTCGTCAAACTCATTTGACGCAACGATCACTCTCTTCGCTCGTCATAACGCTTGGTGCTATAAAATCGTTCGTCTCTACCCACTTACTGGTAGGGGAGTATTGTGGGGAAATTTTAACCAGTAATAATAACTAGACACGAGCGATCGCTTTTGTCAAAGGGATAAGTTACTGGACTTCAAATCCAAGCATCGCAGGTTCGATCCTTGGTGGAAATCAACCAACATATTGGCACAATACCACCACCAAACATGTACATTTCTACACTTCCAATAATATTGTAGTCAAACAGTACAAATCAGGTATTTTAAAACCATATTCAAGTTGTACAAATTTTATTTAACAATCAGATTAATATATGTAACTAATACTACTTTCTCTTGTTACGGCATCATAAATGAATGAACTCTCCTCTAAGTTTTTTGATTTCATGTGTGCCTCATTGCTACATAATTCTAATAACAGACGCCTTGCCTAAAATCTTAGTTTTATACATTATAACAAATATGCAGTAAATTATGATCTGAAATAAACAAAATTCAGTTATATTCAAATTTTTAATTTTACGCATAATTTTTATCATTGTTACAATATAAAATTGTGACTCAAGGAATTGAGCTCTAATTTTTGGAATGTTTAAGAACGACATAGGGAATGGTGATCTTATAATTCATTTTAGAATTCGAAACGGAATATTGCTGAACCAGCAATATACTCCACAATATACTATGTCTGTAACTTGGTGCTAGAATAATCACATTATTGTTTAGGAATGAAAACTAGATACGATATCTTCTCATCTTGTAGTCATCATATTCGCATCTTCGAGATCTTCCCTTATGTTTGTGTAAACTCAAAGCACGACATTAAGGTTGTTAGTAGAATCAAAATTAAGGTATCCGACTACGTTCGGAGGAACATTATTGAAAAATTGGATTTTTTAAACACTATTTAGAATTTTGGTTTTTAGAAGTATTGTTAATTATTATACAAAATACTATAAATACAGCAAAATTATTTGAAAATGTGACATATTTTGAGAAATAGGAAGATGTGTAGTAAATTTTAACTGAAACGTTTAACACTCTACACAAAATTGTAATGCAGCAATCCTGTTTTCCTTTGTATACAAGTTATAGAAAATAATTATGAATGAAATGAACCAAAATCTAAGAAACATTTTCAGATGCAAAGAAGTTATAAATAAAAATATGTGTTTAGATGCCTTTTTTCCATAAATTTACAACTTAATTTTTCTAAAAACACTAGTAAATGAAAAGGTATTTCAACAACACTAAAACGTTTGGTCTATTTCATTCCCAGTACTATATAAACACACGCTGAAAATTTCTATGTAAATACCTGTACTAGTTTTTGAGATATCGTGTTAATGGTGGAGAATTTTTACGAAAATGAAAGTTTTGAGATCATTGAAGACAAATTTGGCTGAAAAATATGATTTGTTTAAAATTTCTTGGTTGACAGGTCAGGCCTTCCTTCTCCTAGAAAAGACAAATTGTTTTTGAAAAGAGAAAAGTCTAAACTACCAGAAACAATAATCCGCCGTAGATAACCAGTGTTTTTAACAAAGTCAGACACCTTAAAGCATGACTATCATGTTCTTTAACTTTACTAGACTATCACATAAAGTGAGGATTTAGACATACTGAGATTCAATAAATATATTCTCAATCGAAGAAAGTTGCTTTTCTGTGATGGTATAGCTAATTTGAAGCTTGTACTTAATAATTTTATGAATAACAGGCTTTTTCGGAGCTAAGTAATCAGTAAAAAATAACTAATGTTTATTAGGAAAGTAAGTTTAGTTAATATTAATGTCCCGTTGTAAAGCACCACTAGGGCTATTTGGGTACGAACCTCGTCATTTTGAACCACGGTCAGATGACGAGGTCGACACTTGAACAGGCACCCCCTTTCCACACCAGAGGGAAAACGTTTGTTCTGACAGATTTAACGTGCAAGAGACGCCCTCACACGACAGTTATTCGATAGAATCCAGTCTCGAACCTGAAACCCTCCGGTTTTGAAGTCTTGACCTTACCACCAGTCACCGAAATCCTCATATTTACAGCAGCCTCTTTATTTTATTTTAATGTCTTTTTTGGCTTTGCCTTTAACTTCTTTTTCATCTTGTACACATGCATAGGAAAATTATGTTTGAATGCCAATGTCCTGGCAGCGTGTCTTCGCTGTGATCTGAGCGTCTCGGGTTCGAGTCCCGGTTCAGGCATGGTTGTTCTGTGTTCTATCTGTGAGATATATGAATGTGCCCCCCTGTAAAAAGGGTTGTGCGAGCGAATGTGTGTGCCCCCTTCATTTGAGCTAGAAGTTAGACTTCTGCCCTCTGGGTGTTTAGGTGTCTTTACCCTCAGAAGCTACTGCACTCACTTTCCTTGATAACACATCATCATCATCATCATCAGTTATGTTTGAATAGCAAGTTTTTTGATAGCTATTTAAATTCTATTTTTAAAAAATTATAATTATAAGCTTTTCACCGATGAAACGCCACTTTGGGTACACACCTAATCATCATCAGAATACATGTTTACAGCCTTATGGATGTCCAAAAATAACATTGTTGCAGAAAATTAGCAATATGCTGTTGAGTTCCATACATCGAATTAGTGCATATTACTGTTCCTACTTTCAGCCGAATTTGATTTAACCATCCCTCGATATTAATACGCAACTCTGAATTCAGCTACAGATTGGAAAACAATTTTCTGCGGATGGGGGGGGGGAGGCTTGGCAACAATGCACCTGGAGGATATTTCTCAACGGTCCCCTTCACCCATTAGCCATCGTTCCAAGCATCCAGTCATTCAAACTCGGTATTTGTTGTGCCCCCGAGCGTCGACTAATTATTCGAAATTGTTCCATGAAACCCACGTTCGAGCAACCCTTTCAGCACTGTCCTCTCCCCCTCCCTTGTGATCCCAGGCGCTTCCTTTTATCCGCGACCGTGAGGGGAAATCATAAAAGGACACCACGATGAAATTGAATTCCCACACGCGCCGTATGCCAGCACTTCAGGATTTTTCAGGATGGAGCAAATATATAATTCCTCACTCACTTGTTAATGGAGATTTCGCCAATCAAAAGATGACTTTTCCGCTTACGGTTTGGATCGGATCGCCATTAAAATATTATCGGCTGGTGTTTTATGTTAGCTTTCGTCACTTTATTAGGACAGCTATTTTCTTTACAACTTGTGTTAGAGTTACTATAGCTTACAGCGACGAAATTTTATAATTAGCAACAAATTCCCATTTGAATTTGTCACCAATATTGTTTGCATATGCTTCTCTTTTCTGTATCATACTGATGGCATCGATTGAAAACTGAAAATGGGAATTAGAGTCTATACTGGAGGTCAAGTTTTGAAGAAGATGAAAAGAACTATTTATGGTTTTGACTGGATCGTCATTAAAATATTATCGGCCGGTGTTTTCTGTAAGCTTTCGTCACTTTATTAGGATAGGTGTTTTCTTTGCAACTTGGAGTTACTATAGCTTACATCAACAAAATTTTATAATTAGTAACAAATTCCTATTTGAAATTGTCGCCAATATTGTTTGCATATGCTTCCTCTTTTCTGTATCATACTGATTGCATCGATTGAAAAAGGGAAACTGGAGTCAATGCCGCGGGTCAAATTTTGAAGACGATTAAAAGAACTATTGTTTTGATTGATAATTAAAATATTATCGGCCAGTGTTTTCTGTAAGATTTCATCACTTTATTAGGATAGGTGCTTTCTTTGCAACTTGAGTTGGAGATACTCTAATTTACAGTAACAAAATTTTATAAACAGTTGTAAATATATATTTAGATTTGTTTCCAAAGTGCATTCATATTTTTACTTTTTTCTATATTATATTACAATAGAGTAGATTAAAAATTGAAATTAAATAATGCTGACCGTGTCGGAATTAAAACTGCAAATGGGATGAAAAAACATTTTACTATTCAGACTGGATGATCTTTAAAATATTATAAACCCTTATTTTCTGTAAGTTTTCCTCCCTTTATCATAATAGTGAGTTTACTTAGCAGCGTGTGTTGGAGATACTCTAGTTTATAGCTTCAAAATTGTACAAATAGTATCAAATATGCATTGGGATCTGTCCTCTGTGTTACTTGCATATTTTGAATTATTTATATGTTTGACTCAGATGGAATAAATAAAAAACGATTTCAATGCCAATACTCAATTTTTTAAAGAAATAATTGCCTATCGTTATTCCATAATTATCCATATTCATCATCAGAACGGCTAGCTTCAGATATTCAAAGTTTCAAATCGCTGGAAGCTAGTTACACAAATTGCTGCCAGAAACATTGAAGGATTATAAAAACTTCATACTACTATTGTAAAAATTGCCATTTCATACTTTTGCCCGACAATTCTGCCAAGATATTTCAAGAATTATAAACACTGTGAGCCAATACCAATGTTGTAAAAGTTGCCATTGCTAAATTTTCCTCTCTAATGCTTTACAAATTTTTTTAAATGTTACTCTAATTGTGTAGTGATTCCTTATTCTTAAAAAAAAACCCTTTATTATAACTAATTAAGTATTTCCATCTTTCGTTATGCAATAGTACCTAAATCATTATTATCTCTGACTTTTAGTTGAAGTTTAAATCAAGAATGGTTTTGAACTCTGAATGACTTAGAAATTTTCTTTATTTAAAATAAATGTAGCAACTATGGCCTCTTTAAAATTGCAAACAATATTATAGAGATAGAAAATAATTTTACTTCCATTAACATGAAACAGTGTAAATGGAAACCCGAATGTGACATATATAATGAAAAAACAACTCTGCCAGTTGAATAAAAAATGGTTTTTCCATAACAAATGGTTCGTTCTAACGATGCTTTTATGGAAAAAGTGTTTAATTCACGAAAGAGTTTTCTTCTTTACGCTAATAAAACTTTTTAAGTTCAGAGGGGAACTAAATATTTAATAAAAATTAAATATTGATATGTGTTGACTCAAGCGTTGCTTCAAGACATCTCCATGTTTCAAAACTTGAAAGAAAACAGAAAATTAATTCCTTATGCATTGCATTCCCTGTCTATTGTTGCACGAGTGATAAATAACTTTATAAATAACTAAATACGTCAGCAAATTCCGCTCGCTTTATCCATGTGTTTAAAGTCTTTAAATACCATGTCAAATTCAAAGAATGATCCATCGCTTGAGAATTTAAACCCAATTTCATATTCCATTATTACGCAACCGCATTTCGGCGTACAAAAACTTTCTTGACACTGTTGCCACGACATCATCACAAACTTTGCGCTCCGAATATAATTCCTGTGGGAAATGAAGGCTCTTCCTCCAGCATAAAGGAAAAAAAAAAAAACAGCAAACGCAGGCTGCAGAAGGAGAAAAAAAACTGTAGGAAAGAACGAAGAAAAAATGCATACAAGCACATCAAGAGCAAACAAAATAAAAAGGCCAAACACAAGAAAAAAAGAGAGAGGAATATATATTGAAACCTCCAGAAAAAAAAAGAAAGAAGGCAACGAGAAGGTGTTTTATGTTCATAAATTATGTACAAATACCTTCTCGCTAAGGTAACTCAACCCAACTCCATCCTTCTACCTGCAGACGAGAATCCAGAAATGAAAACGATTTCTGCTGTTGGCGGTGGTAGTGGGAGTTGTTGATGTTTGATGCAGTGGTAGGAAGGGGAACCAATGCGCAAAATGTTATTAGTGATTTATTTATATATTTTTTCTTCGTTTCCATCTACAAGGCAGTAGCGCGGGTTAGTTCTTTTAATATTGCACAAATGTGGCTATTTCTCTTGCTCATGTTTTTGGCATGCAGGTGATAAAGTGCGGAAAAGCGGGGTGAGGGATTCGGGTGTAACTAATTCCTGTTGGGTGAATTGGCATAGGAATTCTGTCTGACGGCTGAACCGAATCTTGTTTTCGGTTTCTGATTTTTTTTTATTTCTGTGGCTAATTTCATGATACTAATGCAGTGTTGATTTCTTAGATTTGTTTGAACAAACGGAAATATTAAGAGCATTTCCTTATTTCAGAAATTCGCATAATATGTTTGTTGAATTTAATTTATCTATTATAATGTATGAAATATTGAATATAAATAAAATTACATTCACAGCCTTAATATTTTTTAATTGTTATTACATTATTCATACATATTAATAAAGCCGGGATAGCCTGATGGTAAGATCTCGACTTTGGAACCGGAAGGTTTCAGGTTCGAGACTCGATTCCACTGAATAACGGTCGTGTTAACGGTCTCTTGCACGTTAAATCTTTGAGGCCAAACGTCCTCCCGTTGGTGTGGTGTGATGTGGAAAGGGAGTATCAGCTCAGGTGTCATCCTCGTCATCTTATCGTGGCTCAAAATGACGAGGTGCGTCCCAAAATAGCCTTAGTGTTGCTTTGCAACATGACGTTAATATAACTAAACTAAACATACATATTAACAGCTATTACAGAATTATATGTTGGCACGAATCATTACATAATTGCAGTGATGATGATGTTGTGTCCGTGTTTCCATGGAAATAGGGTGCACTAGCTTCTGAGGGTAAAGACCACTGAGCACCCAGAGAGCAGAAGTCTGACTTCTAGCTCAAATGAAATACACACACACATTCGTTTGCACAGTCCCTTTTTACAGTGGGCACATTGAATCATCTCACAGATAAAACAAAGGACGAACAACCATGGCCGAACCGGAATTCGAACCCAGTACACTCAGACCATGGGACAGACACGCTCTCCCAATGCCAGCGCGCCGACTCCTGATTACAGTAATCTTTTACAAAGAAATTTGTTATAAAATATTTCCTTTTATATTTCTTTGCATTTAGAAGTTGTAACGATAAATAGAAAACTAAAGTTAAAAGCTGATTTTTTAAAATTATTTGACTCATTTTAACTGTCTGTTTCTATCAATAAGGAATTGTTCTTGAAGTATCTGTTAAAACTTCTATATATTTATATTTATATAGCTGTTAGATAAACTTTTACCCTCAAGAAGCAGACGTGGTGCATGGTGCAGTAAAAATAACTCATACTAAATGGTAATATGATTTTATCGTCATGCCATTATAATGATTATATTTCAAAAGATATACCTCG
Organism: Argiope trifasciata; assembly: GCA_026543055.1. NCBI lineage: Eukaryota > Metazoa > Arthropoda > Arachnida > Araneae > Araneidae > Argiope > Argiope trifasciata. Next base: position 129,001 of record JAPMOQ010012754.1, read on the forward strand.
GAAATTCTTTAAAAATTTTGAGTTCCTCCACCTAATACTAAATGAAACACCAAGAATTCTAAATATAGGAATAAACATTGGAACATTATTTAAACATGAAACTTTTTAATTAATGATAGCAATTATAAATTTGTCAGGAAATGACAAAGCATATACACTGCACAAAACAATTAAACGGTATTTTATGTCTTGTATAAAATAACAGCTTAAGCAACTATTTATGTTCATGGAAAATCAGAGTAATTTATGCATAATTTTCTTATTTTATAACTTTGAAATATGCAGATATTGAGTTCGACATCGACGACGACACTTTAGCGGCAGCGAATTTGATTTGACTGTCAACTTAATGTAAGAAAAAGTGGAAAAGAAGGATCAACACTTAGTTGTTTCGATGACTGGGATATTTTAATTAAGTCATTTAGTCATTTTATTAGTCATTAGTCATTTTATTTTTAATTAAGTCGAAAGAGAAGCTTGGAGAAAAATTGGTTGATTAAAGGGAGAGACCAAATACAAGCCGAAGTAGCAGAAACCATTTGAGTTTCACAAAGTGTGATTTCTGGGATTTGGAATGGTTTTTTGGAGACTGAAAATGCTGACCAAAGATCGGGGCAAAACCGTAGACGTGCCACAATGCCCAAAGAAAACCATTATTTATCACTAACAGTTCCGATACACCGAAATATGAACGCCACTCTTCAACAACATTTTCACTCCGAAACTGGCGCCACAGTTTCCCTTCAAACTTTCAAAAATTGCCTTCAGGCTATAGATCATCATTGCCTGGCATCATTGGCCAGCAAGCCTACATGCTTACAGGCCAATGATGTATGTTACGTTAACAGCAAGGCGGCACCATCGTGACCATAGAGAAAGGCCAACAGAGAATGTGAACTGGAGGAAAAATAAATAGCGTAATATTCTTCCCGTTTTTCTATTCATCTTGGTATTTTCATACCACATGAAAATATCAGCTGTGTATTTCCATCTGGTTAGAACGGGGAGATAGAAACAATCTTGCGTTCTTGCACGAAATTGTAAGTTTTGACGGCAAAGATATAACGGTCGATGCTGGCATTTCCATTGACGAACACACAGATCTCCATATCATTCTAAATGGAGATCTGACCGAGTGATGATGTATGAGGACCCAAGACTAATTGTAGTCCTTTACATTGCAGCAATTTATGTTAATAGAGGGTAATTGCAAGTCACATCGTACTAATTTGGTGAATGATTTCCTTTTGGAGAAAGGAATCCTACGAATGGATTGACCAGTCTGTTATATGGACATGAACCCGATAGAACATATTTGGGACATCAAAGGACAACAAATTTGAGAACGCCTCCCACTACCACAAACTCTAAAGGAACTGGAGAGAGTTATTCTGAAGGAGTTGGTAAGAATACCTCAGCCATTCATTAATAGCCTCATTAACCTCAAATGTATCAAACCTTGTTGACCATCAGGGAACCATACATTCAACTAAAAACGATTTTCTTTTAAGGAAACAAATTGTTTTATTTGTTATATATATATATATATATATATATATATATATATATATATATATATTTAAGGAAGCATAAAAACCAAGCCAATGCAGTTCATTGACTCCCTCAATTAACCAATTTCTTCAACTACCACAAAACTGGTAAGATTGATAATGTAATGATTCATTTAACTTAAACCATTAATTTTTTTCTTCAGTATATATAAAAAATGAGTACTAATTTTTAGAGTACTAATAGAGTGATGTTTGGCAACCAAAAAAAGGAAATTATATTTTATGTATACATATGTGTGTGTGTGTGTGTGTGTGTGTGTGTGTGTGTGTGTGTGTGTGTGTGTGTGTGTGTGTGTGTGTGTGTGTGTGTGCGTGTGTGTGTGTGTGTGTGTGTGTGTGTGTGTGTGTGTGTGTGTGTGTGTGTGTGTGTGTGTGTGTAAGGAAGCATGAATATCAGGACAATAATGGTTTATAGACACCCTTAATTCATTGATTTCTTCAAAATTGATTACTACAAAACTGGGAGGATTGATAATATGATGATTCATTTAACTTAAAACCATTATTTTTTTTCTCTTCTGTATATGCAAAAAAAGAAACATTAAGTTCATCACGATATGATTACACATAATATTTTTTCTACTTTATCTGATCATAGTTCAAAAATTTCCCTTTCTACCAACCATCAGCAATTTTTTTTTTCATGATGGAAATAAATGAAATTATGAGTACATATTGAAAATTTCCAATTCATACTAAGCGAATGAACAATTTTAATCTCAAAATTTTCTTTACATGAATTTCAGCCTTGAAACCTAAATATGCTATGGTTATTGTGAAAGGATAAGAAATTATTAACCTCATAGATTGCTCTTCCTGGAATCTCATTAGAATAAATTTCGTCAAGACAGTCAACCCTGGGGAGAGGAAGAACGTTTTTTACTGTCTTCCGAATCGATATCGGTAAGGGATGGTGCCATTACGAGACATGCTCATCTTCGAAGAAAGCAAACATGGGTTAATGAGAGTAATACCTGGTTGTTTACACGAACCAGAAGTTATTATATCGAGCTTTCGGTGGGGTGGGGGCATGTGCAAACACCTCTCCGCCATCCATTCACGCGGCGCGCTTGCAGAAGACTCATGAATCGTCTTCACCAGGCTGTAAAAGCCTCTTGGAACGAGGCCGAGGTGTGCAGATGGTTGGAATTTATGATTAGGGACAATATTAGTTAGAGTGAGATAGATCTGTTGGGTGAAGTGAGGGATTTGGTTTATGTGGGGCTGTCCGTACGATTTCCCTGATTCATTTTGTACACAATTTGATTCGGAAATTAAGGAAAGGACAATATTAGTTAAAGTGAGATGCATCTGTGGGGGTGAAGTGAGGTATTTGGTTTATATGAGGCTATTCGTACGATATCATTGATTCCTTTTGTACAGAGTTTGATTTGGAAATTAAGGAAGGCACAATGTTAGTTAGAGGGAGATTCATGAGTGAAGTGAGGGATTTGGTTTATTTGAGGCTATTCGTTCAATTTCGCTGCTTCCTTTTGTACACATTTTTATTCGAAAATTAAGGAAGGGACAATATTATTTAGAGTGAGATACATCTGTGAGGGTGAAGTGAGGGATTTGGTTTATGTGGGGCTGTTCGTTCGATTTCATTAATTCATTTTGTACACAGTTTAATTCGGAAATTAAGGAGAGGAAGAATATTAGAGTGAGATACATAACTTGGTGGAAGTGAGGGATTTTGTTTAAGTGAGGCTGTTAGTTCGATTTCAATGATTCCTTTTGTACACAGTTTGATTCGAAAATTAAGGAAAGAACAATATTAGTTAGAAAGAGGTACATCTGTGGGTTTGAAGTGAGGAATTTGGTTTATGGGAGGGCGTTCTTTCGACTTCACGGATTTATTTTGAAGAGTGTTTCATAGAAGATGACTAATGCTCTTGTGGAGAAGTCAGTGATTTCATTCACTTTGGGACATCTTGTCCTTTTACTCTTTCATGGCACCTCAGAAAAACCTCATCATCACTGGAAAGTCTATGGTACAAAAGAGTCCTTAATAATAGATATTCCAAAAGAAGAATCATAAATGTGATGAGATTCCTGATTGATAGAGGAGAGCTGCTCCAATTAGATTAACTCTATTATTTTCTTAGGACGCCATTTAATACAACTAACATTTTATTCTTAATTTCTTTTTCACCCATTTCCCTCTCGTAACTAATATTTATAACCCTTTATTTCTGCATTCATACTGTACATTACAATGCTCATTCATCCAGTTTAATTGTACTCAAGATATTTTTCATTATAGCGTTTTTCAATTCTGGTTATGCTGTATTTATATCTATTTGTCATTTGTCTGTATCTTTCCCATTGATTGTTGTGTACTTTTTTGTTTAATAAATACCACCCACATCTATACCAAACCGGAAAGGGGCCACATGATTTCTAGAAACGGAGGTGTGGTGTAAAGTATTAAAATTCATACTGGTTGTTCTGAATTGAGATTTTTAAAAAATTAAGGAGGGCAAACCACACAGAATGTCTAGTTGGCGCCATATATACGCATCCGAAAAAAGCTAAAGAAGTATAAAAAAAAAGATAAATTATTTGAATGAATTTAACATTTATATTCTGCGTTGAGTTGGTAAATAAGTGTGATGCTGAAAGTTTATAATTAAACTTAAATTTTGATATTACTGCTACTTACAGAAGCAACTGCTATTTTATATGAGCTACAAAGTATCTCTTCATCTGATTCTCATAAATTTTGCATATATACAGACAACATGACCGTTTTGCAACAATAACAAAATTTTGATTACTCCTGTCATCTGATCGTTGCACAAATCAAAGATCAACTTTCAGTACTAGCGAACAGAGATTTTGAGGTAATCTTTTGCTGGATACCGAGTTACGTTGGAATCTATGGCAATTTTTACTTCAGTTCCTCAAGACTTTCGCGTTCCCTTCTGTGATATTTCAGGATATATCAAGCAATATATCTATGGAAAGTGGCAGGAAGTTTGGGACGCGCAATTAATAATAAACCACATGCTATTCAACCAGAAATAAATGTGGGGATGTAACCGAACCGATGCGCGGATGTAAAATTATTTCGTCTGCGTATTGGAGACACAAGATATACAGATAGACATACATGCACACACACACAAGCACACACACACACGCACGCACACACACACACACATACACACACATACACACACACACACACACACACACACACACATATATAT
>JAPMOQ010012754.1:134186-170023 GCA_026543055.1 Argiope trifasciata
TATATATATATATATATATATATATACACACTCACACATACATATTACAAATCCACTATTCTTACTTGAGAACTGATAATCTTGGAATATGATGAATGGAAATGGAATATATTGGATGTATTAATATATAATGGAATATATTGGAAGTGGAATATGATATGAATTCATCAGATGTTGGTACTTGTTTCATTTGTAAATTTATCTGGTCTCATCTTCTCTTTAATCGCCATGAAAGATAAGAACATATGTACTTAAAAGACAATGAATTATGTCGGGCATTCAGGAAATGCATGTCAAATTAAGAGTAGTTCTTTTTTAAGAGAATAAAGTTTTTTCACTTTCTTACTTGTTTTCAGAGGCTTTATATTAATGAAATTTCTGTGAGTAAGAATTGCAGTCACTCTATACTTATTCACTTTTATAAATATAATAAAAGTTAATGGTTATATCTAGATTACGAAACATGAGGATTGTAGGTTCGACACCAACAGCCGCTTAGTAAAAGGGTCTGGTTCAAATTAAATATTTTGGGGTCGAAGCGCACCCTCTGATGGTACAGAGGATTGAAGGGAGGGCACCAACTACGTCATCAGCGCTTTCATCTGAAAATGATCCGCGAGTCCCAAATCATTTGAGTGATGCTTTATATGGGGATGTTATAACTTAACTAAATTAAACTTGGGAATAAAGATTGATGAGGTCTTTCTATGTGCACATTTCCTCCACCTCCAAGAGGAATTTAAGTTTGTGAAAATAAGGTAGATTTTTATAATTACTGAAATGAGTAATAGTTAATAATTATGTGTATTTTCATTAAGCGTTTCCGTCGCCACAGTAAATGAAATACTTACTTATGTCTCAATTTTATAACAAAAACAGGAAGCCTTGTTTGGAATTATATTTGAACAATCATCACAAAACCATTATAATGTGTAAGCTGTGCTTGGAATTGGCGAAATAATTTGGCGAAATCGGTTCACATTTTAAAGCTGGGAGCTATGTTCAGTTTTTATTTAATAATATCTTTTGAGAATGAACTGCAGATGTGCGCAAGTGACCTCTGATGACGAAATTATATGCCATGAGCTATAAATAAAATATATAAATTGCGGAAATCGCTATGATTTCGTTACAAAAGCTTTATAAAGGTTTTTCCCCATTGGCAATGCACAATGAAATATTGTTTCCGAAATTCCCCTCGGAAACTAGAGAATTGAGGATTATCAACCGTTAGTTTAGTTATATTAAAGTCCCGGTTTAAAGCAACACGAGGGCTATTTCGGGACAGACCTCGTCATTTTGAACCACGGTCAGATGACGAGGATGACACTGAACTGGCACTCCCCGCTCCACACCACGCCACACCAACCAACCGTTGGTATTATATATAAAGATTATGAGTTATCAAATGAAGCCAAAATTAGTGAAATCAGACCAGTAATTGGAATTATGAAATATACACTGATGGAAAAAAAACCCAACACCAAGAAAAAATTATTTTACAGTAATGAAAATTTAGGAATACATTTGTCAAGGTAACATATTTAATTGATTAAAGTTTCACGATCACAGGTAGAGCCATTTCAAATGTGAAATGTTGGAACATTAGTAACCGGTGTAACCGCCAGAATTTTGAATGCAAGCATGCATTGTGTCGTACAGGTGTCGGATATCAGTTTGTGGGATGGAGTTCCACGCCAGTTGCACTTAGTCTGTCAATGCAGGCACGGTTAATGCTGGTTGTGGATGACGCTGGAGTTGTCGTCCAATGATGTCCCATACGTGCTCGATTGGAGAAAGATCTAGTGATCGAGCAGGCCAACGCAACATGTCAACACTCTATAGAGCATGTTGGGTTACAACAGAGGTATGAGGGCGAGCGTTATCCTGTTGGAAAACACCCCCTTGAATGCTGTTCATGAATGGCAGCACAACAGGTTGTATCACTAGACTGATGTACAAATTTGCAGTCAGGGTGCGTGGGATAACCACGAGATTGCTCCTGCTGTCATACGAAATTGCTCCCCAAACCATAACTCCAGGAGTAGGCCCTGTGTGTCTAGGCCGCAGACAGGTCACTAGCAGGCGTTCGCCTGGCCTCCTTCTAACCAACAAACGGCTATCACTGCGACCAAGGCAGAACCGGCTTTCATCAGAAAACACAACAGATCTCCACTCCGTCCTCCAATGAGCTCTAGCTTGACACCACTCACGTCGCAAACGGCAGTGGTTTGGAGTCAGTGGTCGTCTGACTGTACAGGTCGTCTGACTCGGAGCTGTCCTTGAAGTAACCGATTTGTAACAGTTCGTTGTGTAACTGTGGTGCCAACTGCAGCTCGAATTTCAGTTGCAGACGCAATACGATTAGCTACAGCCATACGGCGAATACGACGGTCTTCCCTCTCAGTAGTACCATGTGGCCGCCCGGAACCTGGTCTTCTTGAGACAGTACCTTCCCTTGACCACTGCCGCCAATACTCATGCACAGTGGATACATTCCTGCCAAGTCTTTCAGCAATATTGCGGAAAGAAAAACCACCTTCTCGTAGCCCTACAACACGACCTCGTTCAAACTGAGCTGTTGAAAATGGCTTCTTCTTCTTCTCAGAGGCATCCTTGACTAAGATTAAACCACTACGTCAAATTTTAACTGTAAATAACGATCACGAACCTTACAGCGCTTATTTAAAGCAAACCTCCTTTGCATGTTCATAGTGTCGCTACTAGTGCCACACTTACGCGCGTAGCTCGAAATTCGAATCGACGTCATCTTTCAGATGTATAAACACGCCTACTAAATTTCGTTTATCTAGCACAGCTCCTTAGTGTTGGGATTTTTTTTCATCAGTGTATATGTATATATATATATAATGCTCTTCAAAAATAAATTGGAATATATATATATAAATAAATTTACAAATACTGATCAAATATAAATCATAGACAGAAAAAATAATATGTAAATAAAGGGAAACTGAGAAAAAGAGCTGAAATATCCCCGAAAATAAAATAGATCCATCGCCGCTCTTTTTCTTCGCTCCTGATTGAAATAAATTCCTCCTATACATCATCTTGACACCCTCTCCATATGCCGCCGGTCGCAAGATGAAAATCGATACGTTTCGCACAGTTAAAAGGCCCCGGGTAAGAGTCCATGATGGTTCTGATAACGGGATTTTAAATGATCCAGATCGAGTACGTATCATATCTAAAAAGGGTATTGGAATGCTTTTGCGAATATTGATTAGAATATAAACATTTCAAGTGTGTATTTAATTGCAAATTTTATCGCATAACCTCTTTTGGAGCAAAATATTTTAAAGAGAATAACTGTTACGAAAATCTTATGTAGTTTGCTCTTAATCGCTTTCTGAGTGAAATATCTTTAAATTTAAAAACTGATCAACATATAATACATATTTACTTTTCCGTTCAACGCCCCAGGGTGCATCTCGGAATGAGGATGAGACACTACCGGTATGGTGGCTGGACCTCGCCAACCTGGTGGGTCCACTAATAGTTGTGGGCATGGGCCCTCCCATCGATTAAAGGATATAGTCCCTACGGGGATGATTGTACCGTGGCCGGTGATGGCCATCAGGACTCAACCACAGTTCTCTCCAGTGTTGTTGAGCAGCGATCCGATCAGTCAGTCTTGCGAGTCTTGTGTGCCTTAGGGCGGGTCGAATGTAAGTTGTATGACTTTACTTTTCCATTCATTGCTTATTTCCTCTCTGTTGTTATTGGCAATCTTATGGTTCGCAGATAGCTAGGATCGAACTGACGATCTTATGGTTAGTAACCAGATAACATGACCGCAATACTAAAGTTGGTCAATTCATCTTGAGGTTGTTATTTGACTTAAAAAGTTTCCACTACAATACGAACCCTCCAGTGAAAGATGAGACGAAAGCTGTTTATTTGCTATTTAGTGGTGATCTTATTGGCTGCCGAATTTTTTTAATGCGTCTTACCCAATTGTTTGGCTGTTTATTTATCAGCATGACATTTTTTATTGGCTCATTATTTATCTCGTTTTTTATTTATTGGCTGATTATTTATCTTAATTTTTTTATAAATTTATTGGCTAATTATTTATCGCCTTTATTTATTTATTATCTGGATAGAGGGCGCCACAAAAGCTGGACGAAGGTTGCATTTTTTTTTCATCGACAAAGGTCACCTATGTTGCTGTTGGTGATAGTTAGGATCGAACACGCTAGCTTATAGCTCGTAGCCAGATAATATGACCACAAGACTAAAAGTTATCACTCCATTTTGAGGATGTTATTTGACTTATGAAACTTCATCTACAATATCTTTCCCTGTTATCTTACACAAACTTTTAATTTAAACATAATAATAGTGGAAACGGTCTCCTCAAAATATTCTCGCGTACTCTGTAATAAAGGCACAATAATTGTGAATGTATATGGCTTTTGCATACTATAATTACGAAATGCTAACCTTTGGAGGGAATTTAGCATTTTTTATTATTCATCCTAGATTAGTTATTTGACAATTAATTCCAGACATGCGATTAAACGTATCCGAAAATTGAGCTTTATTTTAAATGCATTTTTATTAAGTGATTGAAACAAGAATTTAGTATACGATTACATTTCGAAATTGATGTATTTAAGTCATTGCGTGTTCGATTTGTCGCTTTTATATGTTTCTGAAAGCATAGATAAATAGACAGTCAATCTTTTGTTCAATTTGTCACCAAATTTAATGGATGTCTACATTATATATGTGATATGTCATCAAATGCATCTGTATGGTCGCACTATATATGTAATATGTCATCAAGTGTTTCTGTGTAGTCACACTATATAAGTAATATGTCATCAAATGTATCTGTATGGTCATCCTATATATGTAATATGACACCAAATGTATCTGTATGGTCACACTATATATGTAATATGTCGTCAAATGTATCTGTATAGTCTCTTCGTTTAGTAGTTTTCATGCTAACTTATTTTCGAATAGTCGGACTGATAAACTTTCTTTTAGCTGAATTTACTGAAATATGATTGAAATCGACAAATTAAGTTTAGAGGCCGTATGTCATGCATCCGTCTAAACAGGGGATCGGTAACCTGCGGCTCTTTTGAGGTAAAGATGCTGCTCTCCAGTTCCATACGAAAAATTAATAATTTATTATCAAAACCCTTAAAAAATAAGAAAAACAATATGTTTAAGCGCCTAATCTCTCAACAGCCTCTATTCTTCTTCTATTGACATAATCGTTAATTACAAATTGCTTCGTTTAATATGACTGTAATGAGATGAATTTGTTGTATCGCTTCAAATGTAATTACTGGATTTAAAAACCAACGACTTGTGGAGTGGTAAATTCACAGAACTCAAGGAAAAGTCGGAAGAATTGGTGTGGGTCCATGAAATGCATGCACATCATACAGCACAAATGGACAGGTCTAAAAGAAATTCTGCAAGTTGAGGCCCTCACATTCGACACATGGAATAGTCTTCCACAATGCTACAGTGAGATGAAGAAGTTGGCATATGAAGTATTGACTATTTTCGGGTCGACATACTCGTCTGAGCATGCGTTTTATTGTATGAATATAATAAAAAGTAAATTTAGAATTCAACTAACAAATAAAAATCTAGAGTCGGGTTTGAAGCTTAAAACAACGAGTTGTAAGCCAGATTTAATCAACCTTTCAGAAGGCAGGAAAAGCCAATGCCCCCAATGATGTAACTATTTATATTTGTGGTTTTATAAGAATAAGGATTATTCCGTGTTTCCGAGTCGCCATACTCGTGTGAGAAACCATTCTCTTGCATGAACATAAAAAAAGTACACTAAGAAATAAACAAAGAAAAATCTAGGGTCGAATTTGAAACTTAAAACAATAAGCTGTAAGCTAGATTTAATCAAACTTTCAAAAGGCATGAAAAGTCAAAGCTCCCTTTGATGTAATAACTATCTATATTTGTGTTTTTATATGAATAAAGATTTTTCCGTATTTGAAACCATTTATATAAAATCAAATATATATAAACAAATACTGTAATATTAAATCGAAAATTTTAGTGGCTCTTTAAACAATGGGAAATACTGTAAATTGTTGATTTTGGCTCTTCCGTTTCAATAGGTTGCCGACCTCTGGTCTAGATCAAAATTTTTTTGAGTTATCTTTATCACAGACAGACAGGAGGACAATTTCCAAAAATGTGGTTCTCGAACTGGAGGTCTAAGCCAATGGGAAACCGTTGAAACATTTTTACTTAAAAAATAAAATCTATTAATATTGAAGTTTTATGTGAGCTACAGAATAAATTTCTTAATTAGCATAATTACTCAGAATTAGTTTAGTTATATTAACGTCCCTTTGTAAAGCAACACTAGGGCTATTATCGGACGGACCTAATAGGTCAGGTGACGAGGACGACATCTGACCTGGCATCCCCCTCTCCACGCCACACCAGTTTGCCCTGGCAGATTTAACGTGTAAGAGACCCCTCATACGACGTTTCTGCGGTAGAATCGAGTCTCGAACCTCTGGTACCTTGCCACCAGGCCACCGCGGCTCCATAATAACGCAAAAAGTTATTCAATAAAAATTTTCAGATTAATTTTTTTTAAAATTTAATGCACTATAATAAGAAAGAAATGTACAATCGATAAGAATAAGAAATTTTATGAGTTCAATTACATTGTTTTAAACAGTAATAGTGTTTAAAAATGGACGCTAATTAATTGACATCATCGTCTGAGCGATTAAATCTTAAATATAAGTATAGCAAAATTTTAAAGGTATATTTTAAGAACATTTTTAATAAAAAAATTATTCATTACAACAAATAAGACAAATTAAATAGCAAATATTGAATTATGTAATAAATATTGTGCTTCACCAATTTATTCCAATATTTAAAAAATATTCTTGGACAGTTATTGAACTTATATTTATATTTTTAACAAAAGAGAATACAAGAATTACTCTAATATAGGTACTTGGTAGAAAGAATACTTTAAGGAGCTTGGCACCGTATATATACAGAAGAGAGATTTTGGGGGGGCGAGGGGTAGACAGGATGCTCACGGAAAGCAATGATTGATCGGATTGGATGGCCTGCAGCTGCTGCGGCCTTATGTAGCAGCTTCATGTAAAAAGAAATAATATGAAGATTGTTATTCATACTGAATAAAAAGATTGATATATTGTTATTCAAATTTATATATTTGTTTATATGCATTTCAATGTTAACATCGTTCATTATTAAATGGAGTTCATTAATAATGGAGAACATTTTAAAGAAAAAGCATTTTTTAACAATTCGAGAAAGTTGGAGATTATAAGTAGTTAAGGAACTGGTTGTTTTTTCAAAAAATAAATTTCCTTCACTACATTTTTGATTTGAAACTTCAAATCAATATTTACATTTGTTTATTGTTTTAATTGATTGGATCATTCATTTTGAAGAAAAGAATCTGAAAAATCCTCAAAATTTAGGTAACTACGGAAATATAGTCTATATTTCGTGTTTTTTTTTTTTTGGCTAGTTAAAATATGTTTTAATCATATTTGATAAAGTGAACTATCAAATAAAAAGATTTTAAACGAATTTATAATGTTACAACAATATTTCTTTTCCCTATTCACAATATTTCTCTCTTTTTAGTTAACACGTAAGTAGAAATTTTGAAAAAAGAGTTATAAATAGGGTCTGTTTCTAATAAATTATGAAAAATAAAGCTTGTTAAATAACTTCGCATCTGTTTCTCTAAAAAATACTTCACGAAATTCCTTGAATATATCAAAGGAAAAATTCCTCGGAATTTTGAATGAGCGGAATTTTCGTTCAATTTACTGTTGCCTGAATTACTCATCCTTAGCCTGAATTATACAAAGAGTTCCAAAAATGACTGATGGATCTAGAAAATCAGTAAAAAAGGACAGAAGGCAATAGAAATGTATCGTTTGCAGAGAGAGTTCTATCTCACCAGTTTGCAAATTTAATTATCCTTGTAACCGAAGAGGTGCAAAATAAGAAGAAAAAAACTGGTATAAAAATTTTACAAGTAATAATTCAAAAAATTAAACCATATTTTGAATGCAACCTTTATTTGCAGCGCAAACTCAGGCAAGAATTTGCCTGAGGTTATAAGTACTTGTGAATAAGTGATTGACTAAACAAATTAACAAAATAACAACTAGCTCTAAAAATTATATACTTTATCTAAGAACACAAACACTTCGTTACAATTTAATAATAATAACTCAAAACAATTACACGAGAAAACAGGCAGTGAAAATTATAACATGCAACATTGTTGACGGCTGGAAGTTAACTGCCAGAGTTTTTGATTGGTGCTACTAGAGGGCACTCCTAGTTGTTCATTTTGACTGCATTTATTGCAGTAGTTCCTTATAATTGCACCTATAGCAACTTCTGTCGTTTGCAGTGTTAACTAAATTTGCAATTTGTTAAATTTTTGGTAAAAACTCTCTGGATTCCATGCATAAGATAGCAAACGACACGTTTCTAACTCATTTCTGTCTTTTATTTTAAAATTAATCAATGATTTTTGTGACACAAATTTCCAAATTGTAAGGAGTTTTGTTACTCTGATAAATCTTATTTTCATAGCTAAAACTACTATGACACACGTGCTTTTTCGTAAATAAAAACATATTTTGCATATACAAGACAATAAAATATTATTATTTCGAATTTGTTACTCTGGCAATGCTGCAGTATCAACATCAATCTGTGTATTGTGGTCTTTTAATATTGATGATTCTATCAAAAACATCAATATGCATAATCATTAAAAATAATAAGTAATTGAAAAATAAATTAAATAAAATTAACTCTCGTTCTAAAAAATATTTTAATAAATCGTGAAAAAAAACTAATATTATCAAATATTCAATCAAACCTTCTATAAAAATTTTACGAATATTTATAATCAAGTTTCAAGTTTTAAAAAATTCCAAATTATTTAAATATTAATAATTAACACAAAACCAATTATTCAAATTTAATTTTTAATATTCGATACTGGTTTTAACGAAATAAGTATGAAGCAAAAAGCCCGCAAACAGGAAAAGTATTGCTCATGAACAAAGTTTCCTGTAAGCTTGCAAATTCCCAGAGCTATTTATTCCTGTAGTAAGCTTAAAACATGTATAAATTGAAACTCCCAAACCGTCATTAGAGGGATTGTAATAAAGCTTAATTTTTTTCCCTGCTTGTTTACCAACGAAGTTGCAATCTTGCCAATCATCTAGAAACATAGAAGCGTCAAAGAAACGTAAAGATCCGCTTACGAAGATTTCCTTCCACCACACATTTTAAGTGGACACATCACCAGATGTCATAAGCGTATTTCCCGCAAGACTGTCACTTAACACTCTTCCATTAAGATTTCCACTGCACCATTGATTAGACAGCGACGTGCAACATTTTCTTCTGAAAGACTTCAATTAGAATCAGTCAGCGCTTTATTTTTAAGCCATCGGAGGGAAAAGGAAAACAGTAATTAGGCCGGTAAGGCTCAGATTCGAGTCGGGATTCGTTAAAAGCGGCTTTAAAAAAATCATACGCTAATTATCGTAATTAAACTGCTTTTAATGACCGCGCGCTCCCAGGATTTGGGGGAGCTTTCATTCAGAATGTTCGCGATGACACGAACGCTAAGATCCTGGGTTCACAGAATGGAAATGAGAGATTATTATTAAGTAAAACATTTTTCCGAAGACATTTCGGCTTAAATGTTCGCTGCGTTTAGCTGCGTTAAATAAATAAGTATGGAGTAATTTGCGGCAAGTATTGATTATGAATTGATTTCCTCTGCTTAATCTGATGGCATGGAAAAGGGGTATAATTGTGTTTACTTTGTGGGGGGGGGGGGTTAAGAGAAACAGGAAAAGATTTGTGGGAAATTAATTTAAGTTATTATGAAGCGGAATTTTGCTTTGGAAAATCCGGAAGAGGGTACATTTAAGATAATCGCTTGTTACAATAAATAATGTTAGAGACTTAGCAATTAAATATTATATTTAAATCATGCTTTTCTACAAGCATTATTTAATTTTAATTGTTCTCTTTCGATGTACGTAAAATCAAATTGAAATCAGTAATGAACTATAATAATTTAATATTTCTATAAAAAGGTTATTTGGTGATAAGTAATAGTCATGATAGAGGGTAACAGAGATTGAAATTTTATAGATTAAATTGTAAGTACAAACTTGAAACTTCGAACATCATTTAAAATATCAAATATATTTATTATTTTAATTGCTTCAAAATGTTCTCTTGTCCTTTATTTTTCAAACGATACCACGATGTTGTTAATATTCGGAGTTATTTTCGAGTTATAAAGATTAATTTTGAAGTACTTTCCCTAAAAACTCTAGTTTTTTATAACTAATTTTATGAAGAGTGATTGATATTTTTACACTATGTTGTTTCATTCAAACATTCATGATTCAACCAGAAAGGAATCAAATGTAATTATTTATATATCAATATAGTCTGTATGAAACAGTGAATGTTTATGTTTCAATCAAATTTATATTTATAGAAATAAATGTTTAATAGCTATTTAAAATCTATAATTACATAAAAAATCTTGCTTTTTATATTCATCGTTGATGAAAATATTGTTTGAAGAAAGCTATATATTTTTATAACTTGACTGAGGCAGACAACATGAAGACTAATATTAAGCTATTAAGCTTCATTTCCAAATAGAATTGTTTGTTTATACAAATGTATGTACAGCTTAATACTCAAATTTTAACGACACTGTGACTAATCATATGTCCCAGGAATCCTATTCTATATTTATAACATTAATGTTCAAGAAATTCATATTTATTGCGCAATGAGTGGCTTCTAAAGAATCATTTCACTCTTATCAAATTTTATTTTTTCTCTTATCTCATTAAATATTAATTAATTAATTAATAACTAGTGTAATAGAATTTTTCTTACTGAAATCAGTTTAAACATATTTCAATGATCTATTGGAAAAAAATGGATTTTTAAAGTTAATTTTTTAAACAAAAACTTCTAGTGTGTACGCTTAAATTACTTGAAATAATTTGAGCATTGATTCTCATCTCAATAATATCTGAATGCATTTCAAATGCTTTCGTTTAATTCAATTTCTCTCACACTTTTAATGACAGTGGATTGTAACTGAATTTTCATTCAATTTTCGATGCTTTCTGAAATATGGAATTGTTATTTATTCCTTAAGTTATTAGAATGATGGAAAAAAAATCCCAACACTAGGAAGGAGCTGGGCTAGATAAACGAATTTTGTTGGCGTGTTTATACATCTGAAAGATGACGTCGATTCGAATTTCGAGCTACGCGCGTAAGTGTGACGCTAGTAGCGACACTATGAACATGCAAATGAGGTTTGCTTTAAATAAGCGCTGTAAGGTTCGTGATCGTTATTTACAGTTGAGATTTGACGTAGTGGGTTAATGTTAGTCAAGGATGTCTCTGAGAAGACGAAGAAGCCATTATCAACAGCTCACTGAGTTTGAACGAGGTCGTGTGGTAGGGTTACTCGAAGGTGGGTTTTCTTTCCGCGATATTGCTGAAAGACTTGGCAGGAATGTATCCACTGTGCATGAGTATTGGCGGCAGTGGTTAAGGGAAGGTACTGCCTCAAGAAGACCAGGTTCCGGGCGGCCACGTGGTACTACTGAGAGGGAAGACCGTCGTATTCGGAGTATGGCTGTGGCTAATCGTACTGCGTCTGCAACTGAAATTCGAGCTGCAGTTGGCACCACAGTGACACAACGAACTGTTACAAATCGGTTACTTCAAGGACAGTTCCGAGCCAGATGCCCTGTACAGTGCATTCCACTGACTCCAAACCACTGCCGTTTGCGACGTGAGTGGTGTCAAGCTAGAGTTCATTGGAGGACGGAGTGGAGATCTGTTGCGTTTTCTGATGAAAGCCGGTTCTGCCTTGGTCGCAGTGATAGCCGTTTTTTGGTTAGATGGAGGCCAGGTGAACGCCTGCTAGTGACCTGTCTGCGGCCTAGACACACAGGGCCTACTCCTGGAGTTATGGTTTGGGGAGCAATTTCGTATGACAGCAGAAGCACTCTCGTGGTTATCCCACTTATCCTGACTGCAAATTTGTACATCAGTCAAGTGATACAACCTGTTGTGCTGCCATTCATGAACAGCATTCAAGGGGGTGTTTTCCAACAGGATAACGCTCGCCCTCATACCGCTGTTGTAACGCAACATGCTCTAAAGAGTGTCGACATGTTGCCTTGGCCCGCTAGATCACCAGATCTTTCTCCAATCGAGCACGTATGGGACATCATTGGACGACAACTCCAGCGTCATCCACAACCAGCACTAACCGTCCCTGCATTGACCGCCCAAGTGCTTCATCCCACAAACTGATATCCGACACCTGTACGACACAATGCATGCACGTTTGCATGCTTGCATTCAAAATTCTGGCGGTTACACCTGTTACTAATGTACCACCATTTCACATTTGAAATGGCTCTTCTCGCCAATGACTCTAACTGTGATCTTGAAACTTTAATCAATTAAATATGTTACCTAGACAAATGTATTCCTAAAATTTCATTACTGTACAATAATTTTTTCTTGGTGTTGGGATTTTTTTCCATCAGTGCATATCTAATAAATCAAATATCAGTTATTTGATTAATTTTTCTTAAATTCTTAAGCTGATAATGAAGAAAGAAGAAAAAGATAATTTTTATTTCTCCAAAACATACAAAAAACATTTGGTAGTGAAGTTAAAAAAAAGCTAATCTATATTCTTTTGTTGTTATTTGTTGTCGTTGAGTCCATGTTAACACAGAAAGTGGTTGCAGTGTCTTATCGATAACATACATTTAATAAAGCGAAATATGAAATGTAGTGTAAAAAGGTTATTTTAAAATGTAAAATTTAAGAGTTTAAACTCTAAACTGATTGTAAGCATTAAAATAGAAAAAAATCGAGTTCAAAGATTCAAAAAAATAATTTTTTTGTCTTGTTTTATAAAAAAAAAAATGTCTCAATCACGATTTCCTTTAACTAAGAATGTTAAGTTATATATTGCTATTTATTAAATTAATTTTCTAAATTGATGCAAATAAAACAGTAAATAAAGCGCAGTCAAGCTCTATTTATTTTGTACGTCGGACACTTGACTCTTCCCATGTAATGTAGCGTCACTGAATCTGTGGCTCACGGCGATCTGTTGGTACAAATTAGAATTTTGGGATCAGAGAATTCCAGTATCACCCCTATTGGTATGGTGCGGAATTCCTGAGAGAGGAATGAAGACACAGCTATTGTCCTCATCATCTGAACGCAATTCAAAATCACGTATTTCCTCTGAAAATAATTCCTTTTATTGCTTTAAAACAAGATGTTAATATAATTAAATTAAACATCATACAAGCAATAATTTACAATCTGAACTAAACTTCTGATAAAATTGATTTCCTAATAATCGATTTTTCATCTGAAAAATGTATGACTGCTATTATTCCGCATATAAATCGAGTTAGGAGATAGAAACAAAATTCTGTCTCAGAAACGTTGTCTTTTTGTAAATCAATCTATCTAAATAATAAACAAAAGCATTTTATAATAATAAACATAATATAATAATAAAAAATAATAAACAAATAACAAAATATAACAAATACTATAACGTAACATAATATAACAAAGAATAAAATATCACAAATAAGTTTATAATAATAAAAATAATTATAAACAAAAGTTTGAATAGTAATAAACAAAAACATTTTTTACGCTATTAATGATATCTATGAAGGATTTTCAGTTGTTTTAAAGATGATAAGAAAGAGATCATTTAAAATTGAAAAAAAAAAATACTAAATTTTTCTAAGAGTTAAATAACTTCTATGATTTTAAGACAAAAATCAGATTCATTAAGTCCAAATAAGACAAAAGTTCAAGGAAGTTTGCCTATTCTCTTGCAATATATTATTTGCATTGATTTTCTTCAGAATGAATTACAAAAGTAATTTCTCATAAATCCGGCTATTCGATTGAATTCTTAATTTTTGAAAGCATGTATAGGTGCTTTCCTTTTCTTAATACTTCGTAAATTACGAAGAATATAAGAACACTATTTTAAATACTATTATTATTAATTATTTAAAAATATTCTACGTTTCATATATCGATCAGACATGTCAAATCTAGTGGATTAATTTTTCAAGAGATGCCAAAAAATAAAAAGTTAATTTTATTCTTTAAATTGACAACTGAATAATATGCTGATATTATTAACCTCAAATGATGCAAAATCCTTTTCAAAGTCCTTTTGGCGATTATTCCCAAAATTTTTAACTTGACGTATTTTAATTTGGAGGTAATTTTAATAGCAAATATATTAAAATACTTTCACTACAAAGAGAACGATAGCCGGAACAAATAGGACAGACATTCCAAACTTAAAATTTTAATTATCATGTCATCTTCCGCTATGCAACTTTAAGAAACACGCTTTAACCCTATTTGAAAAGTTTCGTTAATTGGCACCCTTAACCAAGTTTGTTACAAAATCAAAACTCGAGTGTGAGGCGCGGGTGTGCATAAACGTGTGAATCACATCAATAAGCAGTTAAATTGATATTAAAATTTCTGCCAGTTACCTCCGTGGCAGCGTGGAAATGGCTTCTGGATGTTTGAGGCAAATATCCATATTCAACTACTCTCTTGCCATTTTCATTCGCTTTGCCCTCGGAGAATTTAAAATGCACCTCAACCCAACTCTTAAGACAAATGTCCAATTTCCCTTGGCTTGGCGAACGTTTCTTAGTTTTAATGAAAATGAAATGGCGAAAATAAAATAAAACGGTTTTACAGCATTTCTGCTGTCAACTGAAAGTATCACTTTCTCTGTTCACCGAGTGTTTCGAAAATGTGGAAGAATATAAAGAAAAGAAAGAAAAAAAAATAAACATCATCAGCAAGGTTGAGGGAGAATTTTTAATGTCCTTTGAAAAGAGCCATTTACGCTCGCGAGTTAATATTCGAAAAGCATTTTGCTGAAAAGCTTATTCTGTTGCTGGGATGTCTTCAAGGCGAAACACCCTACCGAGTAAATAGCTAGAGGTTATTAGCGCCATTAGATTCCATTTGTAAACGGAAAAGTTTCTTTGGTTTTACGAAAAGTATTAGAGAGTGAAGCCAAATCGAATAAAGAAAGAGGAAGGTGGGAAAAAAATCACCCTGAATTTAAAAATTTTATGTTCTGTGTACTCGAACTAATTTGGATACTAAAGAATTAAGCCATTTTCCACGCCACTTAATGATTTTGGTAAATGATTTTTAATTGTTTTGGCAACGGAATGAAATGGAATGGTTAAAAAGGGAAAATGATATTAGTTTTTGTTCGAAATTAATCATTGGTGTCAAAAGGTGTTATTAGTACCTTTTAGAATGCAATAGGAAATGGAAAAGTTGCCGTGTGCTTTTTTAAAGTTATTTATATAGAGTATTGAAAAGTGAAATTGAATCGAATAAAGAAAAGATCAAAAAAGAATCTGTAATTAAAAAACTTTGTGTTATGAGTTTACATGGTAATTTGGATAATAATAAACAAAAGCATTTTTTACACTATTTAATGACATCCGAGAATGATTTTCAGTTGTTTTGAAGTTGATAGGAAACAGATCATTTAAAATTGTAAATGAATATTAATTTCTTCTAAAAGTTAAATAACTTCTCTCAGTTTAAGACAAAAATCAGATTCATTGATTCCAAATAAGACAAAATTCAAATTCATTAATTCCAAATAAGAAAAAAATCAGATTCATTAATTCTAAATAAGACAAAAATCAGATTCATTAATTCTAAATAAGACAAAAATCAGATTCATTAATTCAAATAAGACAAAAATCAGTTTCATTAATTCCAAATAAGACAAAAATCAAATTCATTCATTCCAAATAAGACAAAAGTTTAAGTTAGTTTGCCCATTCTTTTGTTATAATGTCACATAAAGATAGATTACCCCGAGCTCAGAGGCCAAATGGTCAAAGTACGTGATCCCAACACGGAGTTTGCGGGTTTGATGCTCGCCATGACTGTTATATCCAAACTATGTTTCTTTAGTTATGGTTTCCTTATGTTCTTTAACATTCTAGACCTCTCTTTGTTATGTAAATTAGTTATTTCTAGAATATTCTGTTCTTATATAAAGCTGATACGCGCTAATCGTGGGCAAATTCTCGACCATGTAAAGTTGCAAGTCGCTACTTTCCTTCCATAACCTTGTTTGTTAGTTTAAAGCTGACGGTATATTTATTTAAATCTTCGTGACATTATATTATCTGCATTGATTTTCTTGAGAAGGAAGTCCAAAAGTAATTAGGTTTGATATATTTGATTTTTAGCCAGTTTGTTTTCTTAACAAGAGATGTTTTAAAGAGAATCATATAGCAACTCATGCTATCTCCTCATATAATTGCATTAAGTGAGCATAAATTAATTTAATATTCTCTTCTCTAATATCAATGCTTTTTCTCATTTATTGAGGTCAAAACTCTTTTTTATGGCAGATATATAAAAGATTAATTTCAAATATCTTGATTAAAGTATTCATTCAAGAAATGCGCTTTTGACTTTTTATTAAGTACGTCTGTATTC
This sequence comes from Argiope trifasciata, assembly GCA_026543055.1. Taxonomy (NCBI): domain Eukaryota; kingdom Metazoa; phylum Arthropoda; class Arachnida; order Araneae; family Araneidae; genus Argiope; species Argiope trifasciata. The sequence continues at coordinate 150,861 of JAPMOQ010012754.1, forward strand.
TTTTGAAAACAATATTCAAGAATGTTTCAAGCTAAAATTTAGAATAGATTTGTTCGTTTCAACAAAATATTTCTACATTTTCAACGAAATTCCTTCAGTGGAAATTTGTCTGTTAGGCAATTCGTGTAAAATAGAGCTTTTCTATTAAAAAGATCTATCTAGATAGATAAAATTTGGTACATAGGTCTAACATCTAAAAATGTAGTTTCTCGTCAAATTTTGATCCAAATTCTTCAAACGATTGACTATTAACTGGTCTGTAATTTTACATACATATAAGAGCTCTAATTTATAAACACAATGACTAAAATTAATGAGATTCAAGATGTGATCTTCTGACGAGAAACTGTAGTTCTTTGTCAAATTTTCCCTTCATTTATTTGGTAAAATGTTACATAAATGCTTATTCGCATGATAGATTCAATAAAAATGTTAGATTACTGATAAAGGTCTATATACTGTAAGTTATTTTAAGGACAGATATTGTTATAGAAGGTTGAATAAAGAGTATGCTAAAAAGGTTTGGGAAGATCTATTGTTTCAAATCATTGCATTTAATAAACCTTTTTTATGAATTTTGAAATTTTTTAAACATTTTTTAAAATTTATTTGAGTTCTTAAACTATTCATGATTTCAGTTGTTAACCATCTATTCACAATCTAATCATTATTATTTGTTAAATATATTTTAATGTTATTAATGACTAAAATATCTTGTATCAGAAATTAAAACTAAAAACACTTTTGACGAATATGATTAGGTTAATTTGAGTTATTTGAATTCTTAACCTAATATATAACCTCCTAACATATGTAACTCAAAAAGAGAGACTAAATTTTAAAAAATTCAAATTACCAACTACATTGGAGTACGTTAATAATAGACAAATGTAATCTCAAAATAATTATTTGATTCCTAGACTTCATTAAAGATAAGCAAAAACCTCTTCCTGCCATTGGAATAAAAGATTAGAGATTGATTTCAACTGACTATGAAATTAATTTTTAATTTCTTCCAACTATTCCAATGAATAAAATCATCCCACATGTGACCATATAAAGCGAAACAATCAATGAAGAGTTCAGTAAGAAAATTCTAACAGCGAATGATTAGTACTGAAAAAAATATGTTATTAAAAAAATATGTTAATGAAATATCGTCTGCACTATTCCGTAATCAAGAGATATTAATCTATTATGAGCATACGAACCTCTTCAAAAAAACCTATATTGCCCAAAACGAAATATAATGATTTTTGTATTCAATACTTTAAGTACTCAACCAAAGTTTAGTGAGACTATTTGCTTTCATTTTCATCATCAAAAATTATTTCGTTAGCCTCCTCATTCAAAATATGATTTTTTTTTAATTACATAAATGTGGTATTATTGGCCTCTTCGAAAACCTCATTTTGTGTCAAAAACGAAATTTAATGATTTTTGTATTCAATACTTTAAAGACTCAACCAGAGTTTAGTGAGTCTATTTGCTTAAATTTTCATTACCAAAAATTGCGTCGTTTAACCTCCTCATTCAAAATATGATTTATAGCTTTTCAAAAATTACATAAATGTGGTATTATTTTCTTGGTTTTTAATCCTGAATGATATGGTGTCAGTAACAGCATGAAAACAAATCTGAGTAGAGATTGAGAAATTACTTTTTTCTTTCTTCCATCAATTCCAATGAATAATATCATTCCACATATGACTATATAAAGAGAAACAATCACTGAAGTGTTCAGTAGGGTAATTCGAACAAAGAAAGATTAGTTCTGAAAAGGGAAACTAAAAAATAATTGGTTCAGGAAATATCGTCTGTACTATTCCATATTATTCTGTTATGTACCACTTCAAAAAACCCATTTTGTGTCAAAAACGGAATTTAATGATTTTTGTATTCAATATTTAAAGTACTCAACCAGATTTTAATGGATCTATTTGCTTTCATTTTCATTATCAAAAATTACGTCGTTAACCTCCTCATTCAAAATATGATTTATTGCTTTTCAAAAACTACCTAAATGTGGTATTATTTTCTTGTTTTTGAATCCTAAAGAGATATGGTGTCACTAACAGTATGAAAACAAATCTGAGTCGAGATTGAGAAAGTTGAGAAGAGGATAGGGAAGGGGGGCATTTTATTAATTAAAATGTAAATGACTGCCTTAAACCTGGCAGTCAACCCCACTTAAGTGAAATTCACTCTCTAAGATAAAAGGTCCGCTCGGGTAATTACAGAATAAATTTCACGTGGGAGATTAAAAGTGCAAATAAAATAACCTTAATTAAAGTAGAAGGCTTTGGAAGAGGACCCTTTTTTTGTGTCGTAAGATGGCCCCTCTGCAATTAATTTAAATACTCATGAAAGTAAATTTTATTCAGTACTGACGGCGGTCATTGAATAATATTTTATCTAATAAAAGCGTATCGGAGATTTTAAGAAAATGAGTCAAAGACGTTTCATGGTAATTTTTCTAAAAGTAAAATGTTTTCTTATGGCTCGAGAAAGATTAAGTGTAAAAAAAAGGAACTAATTGGTTTCTAAACAGTTTGGGAAAGATTATTTATTCTAGATACCCGGATATTTACGTAAAATGCGAGATTTCAGTTTTTACTTTTCGTAATATATACTTGAATTGCACTGCGAAGAATACTCGTACAATATGGGAGTATATATAGAGCACAGTATAAAAGAAATTGTCATTATACGAGACTTGTATAATTGAATGAATGTATTTCCCTCCCAATTTCTACATTGCATGTTACTCTTTATAAACTTCTTGTATGCAGCTGACCACCTCGCCACCATTGAAAGTAGCAGTATCAAAAGGATTTGTTATGATCGACTGCAGAATTTGTCCAACGTTACGTTGACCAATCAGTCAAACTAACATTCCTTTCGGGGTAGTTAATAGCTGTTTTCCTCCCCATCTGCACATTCTCAAACAGTTGGATTAAAACTGTCAATCTTTGACATCATATCCTTCAGGGTTTTGAGATTACCTGGTGCCATCAGTACTTTTTCTTGTGTACAGCTGACCATCTCGTCACCACTGAACGTAGCAGTATCGACGGGATTTGTTGTGGTCGACTGCTGATTAAGTATTGTCCAACCTTACTTGGATCGAACAGTAACATTCCTTTCGGTGTAGTCAATAACTGTCTCTCTCCCCATCTGCACACTCTCAAACAGTTGGAATGAAGCTATCAATACTCTTTATAAACTGTCAGTTATACAGTACACTGCCGAGTATCCGGCCTAATGAGATGGAAAGACGGTCAAGATAATAAAAATGCCGGATAGGTCGGACTTCCATGATTTCATTTATTTACCCACCAATGACAGAATACAAAGTTTTTATCTCAAAACTAGTCAAATACGTTTCATGACAATTTTTTTTTAAGTAAAATGTTTTCTTATGGCTCGAAAAAGATTAAGTGTAAAAAAAAGGAACTAATTGGTTTCTAAATACTTTGAGAAAGATTATTTATTCTAGCTACTGGGATATTTACGTGTAATGCGAGATTCCAGTTTTCACCTTTCATAATGGTTCCTGGAATTACACTGTGGATAGTACTGTCACATTATGGAAGTACATATAGAACCCAATGTAAAAGAAAATGTCATTATATGAGACATGTATTATCGAACGAATTTATTTCCCTTCCAATTTCTATATTGCTCTTACTCTTTATAAATTTCTTCTTGCATACAGCCGACCACCGCGCCACCACTGAACGTAGCAGTATCGACAGGATTTGTTGTGGTCGACTGCTGAGTAAGTATTGTCCAACCTTGCATGGACCGATCAGTCAAACTAACATTCTTTTCGGGGTTGTTAATAGTTGTCTGTCTCTCCGTCTGCACAATCTCAAATAGTTGGAATGGTGCCTCGGTAGCCTGGTTGATAGAGCATTAGTCTCGTAACCGAAAGATAGCGAGTTCTATCCTCGTCTGGGCCAAAGACCGCTGTGTTGGCTCATGGCAGTTGGGAAAGCTAAATAGGTTGTGACTTCAAAGCCCTCCAAGCTCCCATAACAAATGATACTTCTGGGGGTGCCAAATCAGGGGTAAGTCGATATCTGATTTGGATCTCAATTCTGACTTGCAGGTGGATGAATGAGTTCCACCGCCCACTAAAAAGGGTTCGAGCAAAGTCGTACTTTCACCTTAATGGTGCTCGTTAACAATGAAAGGCGTATATTTCTGCCATAATTCGAAAGATCTCCTCTCATTCGGTCTTGGTATGATCAAGTAGTATTAGACCCATTACAACCACTCTTTATGAACTATCAGTTATGCAGTACATTCACGAATATCCAACATAATGAGATGGAAAGACGGGCAAGACAATAAAAAGAGCCGGGTAGGCCGGACTTCCATGATTTCATTTATTTACCCAGCAATACTTGGAAACAAAGTTTTTATATCAAAACCTGTAATTATAATATTCCTTTTATCCTCTTTTATTGAGTACCAAGTACAGAGAAAATCCATTTATCTCAATGTGAAAGCAATTGTGACCTAGTGAATTACATAATTATTTTCCCACCAATGCCATAAGACAAGGATTTCATATCAAAACTCACTGTTATAATATGTCTTTCTCCCTTCTAATGGAGTACTAAGTACAGAGAAAATCCATTTATCTCAATGTGAATGCACTCGTGATCCAGTGAATCACGTAAGCAATTGCCGGCAGCGTGTCAAATTTAAATAGAAGGAAATGTATTGGTTGATTATATATTGCACTGTACATTTCAGTTATTCATAACAAAGTAAGCTAAAGGATATAAATTGTTCCCATTTTAACATAAATTCTGCAATGCCTATTTTAAATACAGGAAACATTTAAAAAATATATATTAACATAAAACGTAGACCTAGTTCTGAAGAAAATAAGCCTAAACTTATTTTATTTTTTTACTAATGAATGTTTACACAGATATGGAAAAGTAACCCTATAACAGTCAACACTTATTGTTTTTAAATTTTGGAAAAATCCTTAATAGACGCCTTGCCTTCCTCATTTAATTGCGGTAAAAGTAAACTTCGCCGGATGGTATGGAATTCGAATAGTCTTTAATTGGATACTCAGGAGTGCACTAAACTGTCCAGCATGAATTGTAAAATCCTCCGCGCTTTTGCACAAGCTTTAGGCAGGGATTAATTCGTCAAAATATATCTAAAAGGAGAAGATGTTTACATTTACTAGTACTGACCTACCGTTAAGATGAAAACCTTAGTAACCTTAAAAGTAGGGGTGAGTCGGCTTGGAAACGAGATATTTTATTACATTCACTTAAGCGAAAGCAGTATATATATATAGAATAACTAATCTTTTTGCAGATGTTTTAAAGGCATATACTCATAATGAAGAATAATGTGCTATTTAAAATCATTTTATTTAAATTAATTTATTTATTTCTTTTTATTTAAATTCATTATTTTATTTTATTTAAAATGAAATAATAACTTGAGAAAATGCTTTTTAACTACAGTGTTCGCTGCTTAAATTTAAAAAACATGGTATTAGTGCTGGAATAACATATTCAGCGCTATAATATATTGACTCTGAACCATATGCAAGAAAATAAAAAAATAAAAATGCGGGTGAAATAATAGCTTTCATTTCTTCTTTCGCAAAGACTTAATTCTGTGAGAACATTTTTCCATGATAAAAATCCATAAATTTAATTTATTCATCACTTACTTTTTCTACTAAAATTAGAAAATGTTACCTTACTTAAATATATATTTATAACTTCCAAATAAAAATAAATGGATAACTGGTGATGAAACATAAGATTGATTTGTATACTGTTTCGAACTATCTTCCCTTATCCATCAAATCTTTGACATCAAAATCTAAACCCCTCTTTATCACCCCCTTATGTTTTGCTACCTCACGATCCATATCACCTCCTCACGCAAAAGGCTCTTCCTGCTCGCCAACCAGCATTTCCGAATGGAAGCGACTGCATGCAAATCGCCTGCACTCAACCCGATGACTTTAATCCAATTATGCCACTAAATGCGCGATCCCCTTCCCATCCTCATTTTACCAAAAGCAGCACAGCCCGCCAAGCTTTATCGGAGAGTAATTTGTTTACTTCTTAACAGCCAGTATCATCGTTTTAGTTAGACACGCGAATCCAATTTGAGAGAAGAGCAGCACATTCTCTCTCTGCAGCTGGGCAGGAAGGATAAAATTACCAAACTGACTGGAGGTCCGAATCTTCCTTTAGTGCAGGTTCTTGGGACACCCCCCATGTAAAAGCAATTCTGCAGAAATCAATCCGATACGGTGGGCCTTAAATCCTTCATATGGGCACGGGGGAGTATCCATCTTGAGAGAGGGCGCATGTGACCCATTTAGAACGCGGGGGTCTTAATTCCGATCTTGCAGACGAAACTTAAGAGGGAGAAAGTGCACTTAATGGCCCACTGCGGCGCATCACGTGGTCTGTCGCACTTCATTTCGATAGATGTCACGTGGCGATTTCTCATTGGCTCCCTCCCTTCGTCCTTTCTGTCCACCTCGCCTCCTCTCCCCCCCTGGTCTCCCATCGGGATTTCCAAATGAAGTTGGGTTTATTTGAGATGTGATACGGTTGTGGGGATTTGTACAGGAGGTGGTTTTTCTTGGGTTTTCCTTCTCCGATGTTTATAGAAAGGAGGGTTTTCTTAGTTACATCCAGAAGTTAATTGTTGTTGACTGATAGCAGTGTTTGACACTTCTGTTGTTACTATGTGTGTTATTTTCCCATCCCAAGGATAATTGTTATAAAGTATGATTAGATAGGAAATATGCATATTTAAGATTAAAATAAAAGGGTACTAGGGCTAGTATTTACTTTTTCTCCATAATGTAACAGCGTGAAATTTCTTTTTATTTTAAGGTATTTATCCGACTATGATATAATCACTGGTTATGGACCACATAGGTGAATGTGTTTTTTTTTATTGTCATTTCTTGTAGTTCAGACTTTCCTCTTTCTAAAACAGTTTATCTTTTCTGGGAAAAAGAAGGCCTTACTTATCATCCAGGGGCACATATTTTTCAGTTAAAATTTGTCTTTAACTTCAGTTTTCTTAAAACTTTAATTTTCATTAAAATTCTATATCGTTAACGTGATACCTCAAAACCTAAAAGAGGTATTTGCATAAAAATTTCAACGTTTGTTTTAAATAATAGGGTTAATGAAATGAACTAAAAATTTTATCAGTGGAATACTTTTTCATTTATACGTGTTTTTAGAAAAATTAAGTTGTGAATTTATGGAGAAAATGCATATATACGTATATTTTTACCTATAACTCCTTTGAGTCCCAAATTTTTTCTTAGATTTTGGTTCATTTCCTTCATTATTAAATTCTATAGCTTTTGTACTAACAGAAATAGGATTGCTGCCTTACAATTTTGGAGTAGAGTGTTAACCATTTTTGTTTAAATTTCATTAAAAATTGCTAATAATTTTCCTAATTAATTTTTCCTATTTCCTATATTTTTAAATATTTTTTTTTACATTTATAGTATTCTACATTTTAATGAACAATATATTTAAAAACTATAATTTGAAAAAATCCATATTTTCAAAAATTTTCTTTCGAACCTATTTTTGATATCATAATTATTGAGAAAAATTATGAAAAAAAATAATACTTATCATTGAGAAACGAAAAAATTACAATGTTTCAATTTTCCCCACTGATTTTTTAAATATATATATTACAAAATTAATTACTATGATGAAAGATTTGTCATTATAGATATTTAAAATATTAAAAATTAACGCTCCTCTTTTAACCACAGCAATTTAATTTTAATCTTAAAAAGCTCATAATAACTCATTTGTTTCACAGTGCTAGGAAAAAGGTTAAAACATTTTTAATCACCTTGTTGGTTTGACAGATTATCTACAAAGATTTGCAACAAAGAAATTAGATACTGATATCATTCATTAGAAGAATACAGTTCACTCAGAAATTTATTGTGTCATACATTTATAATGCCATAATATGAAACATTGGAATCATTTTCCCCTCGACTAACACTTTAATTTTATATTTTATAATACCTACTAATGCAAAATACCCAAGTGCTTTGTTAGGATATCAGCATGAGTATTTTCAGCATTCAGAATATAGAATAACATCGTAGAGATATTATAAAATGTCTTGTGCTAATATCAGTATATTTTACTATCATGTGAGATGATATTGTTTTCGATTGAGGTTTTTGAAGTCTCAAAATGCATAGTCAACAACTTGGCAATTTATCCTTTTTTTTTCTATTACGAAACATTTATTTTTTGAAAAATTCGACATGGAAAACAGTTGTTTTCCAAAATAACAATAAATCCTATTTGGGTAAAAATCTAAAAGATTTAAAAAAAAATACATTTGAATAGCACAGTAGAAGAATGAAGGTGTTGGAAGTGTGGTCTAAGCCTTCAGATTCTTACTTTGAAACACCCTAAGCTTCTTCTGAGGATGCAAATAGGATATACCTATTTGAATGTTCTATATATACAAAATAGGATAAGTATTTGCTACTCTGGATAAAATCAAACATCTAACAAGAAGTTTTCCAAAGATTTCAATAAGTTTTTTTTTTCTTACTCATTTTAACATTATTTTGTTCAAGAACATTGTTTTAAATAAGTAAGACACAAAAGCATTAAGTTAAGTTAATAAAAAATTTGGAGGCATAGTCTCATTACAGTTTAATTTGTCTTTCAAGGTTTACAAAAATTGAGTTCGCTGCTTTGTAAAATATTTTTTTGGGTGTTAAACAAAAATATATTTTGGGACTGGATAATTTTATAAGGTGTGAACAATAGCAAAGGATTTCGAGGTTCCCACTTGCAATCTATCCGTAAGCGAAAAAATGAAACCACCCAATATAGTTAAATTCTTGTGAATCAAATATCATTCACGTTACATAGGCTGCATTCACTGCTTGAATCATATTTACTAAGCATTGATTTTACTTTTTATGCCATATAACCAATGATGATTCATATATAAATGAAGTACTTTATTGGTATGAAGTATTGGTATGGTACTTTATTGGTTTGAAGTATGGGGCATTTGAAATAAATTTACATAAGAAAAAAAATGATTGAGCAGATGAATCTAATTGTTTAATTTCAATACATCAATTTTGTCTCACAAAAAATTTAAAAAAAAACGATTAAATTAGAGTTTAGTTTGCTCATATTTGAAAGCATTATTTAAAATTCTTATAAGGAAAACAATTGTTTTAAATTATAATTGTTATTTGAAAATATTTTAACAAAAAAAAACCAGTGTTAAAACTTTATACAGAATATATAAAAAATTATAATGCGCTATTATTTACTTGACTAAGTAATGCTTATATAAAATCAAAACAAATTAATTTTACATTTACTAATTTATTACGTAATATTTTGAGTATACATTCTAACAACCTTTGCAATTTAAAATGTTTATTCTTAAATTATCAGCTATAAGATAATCTATAGAAACAGTTAGAATTTTTTTTGTAAAAAAAAAAAATCAAACTAGTAATAGCAGTATCATTACTGTAAAAGATTTTGAAAAATCCCTTGTATATTTAATCAGGTTGCAGTTGCGAAAGAGCTATTTATTATCTTCTCGTTGAATTCTAATTAAAATTTTAAAAATTTAAATAAGAATGATTCGATTGTAAATCGCATCATTAAGCAATAAATATTTCAGTTACTAATGCATATTAAGAACTGTATTTTACAATGGCGAATCGGGCATGCTTAATCTGAAATTATTTCCAAAAGTTAACTGCACAAAAATACAAATTATTTGAAAGGCAAAGGATTGTAAGGATTAAAATTATTGACTGAAGAAAAGGGTTTTGGAACGAAACAAAATTTCCTTTGTTTGTCAAAAATTATTTTAACGTATTAAGCTTAATTGAATTAACAAATTCACGGAATTTAATTCTTCGTCAAGCTCTAAAATTACAATTTGCGAAAAGAATGATAATTTAATTCATTATGAAATCTAAAACCTATTTTTCTAATTATCAAAGAGAGAAAGTTGAAAATTATTCTCTTTATCGGTCATTGTTTTCAGCATAAAATCATCTTAGATTAACTTTAAAAATTGAGTTTGTTATCGTGAAAAATTATTTCAACCAATGATTTTCTTTAGCTCTGAGAGAGAGATATAAAATTACTTAGTGATATTATTTCTTGAAATTAAAAATAATCTTAGGAATTTAATGTCATCTGATGAGTTTTGAAATTCATTTCAAAAATTGTTTGAGATAAAATCATTATGTTAAAAATAAAAATTATCACATAAGTATATGTTAATCCATTTTGTACAAGAGGTACGCATACTGTGCAGCAGTTATTTCTCACTCTGCATGCAGACTAGTACTACAATTGAGCTCTAAATTTATAGAACTTCTCCTTTATATCCATTATATTATTATTATATGTTATTAACTATTATTATATTTATTTATTTATTATTATTATTATAAATTATTATTACTTACTATTATTCTTACTAATTTTATTATTTTTTATATCCCCTACAATTTTTATTGAATTTATATTTTTATTTCTAAATTCCCTTAACAGTCTTTATTTGAGATTTTGATTACTCTGTATATAAAAAGAGACCTTCCTATACTTTTTGATTACCTGACATGTAGAAAGTAGGTTTGTTTTAAGAAGAAAAGACAAGAATGTACATACTGAAAAGAGAAAGAGACCATAAGAGAAATCCTATTTATTGATAACAATAAAGAAGAAAAAGAAACTCCTGTTTTATCACAATATACCCATTATAAATGTATGCTGGGTTGATTCTAAAATCGTATATCAAATCTTAAGCGTGCGTCATCTATATAGAAGTAACTATTCTTTTAGTAGTAGTTCTAGCAATCATTCTTTTAGTAGCAGTTCTTGTAACGATTCTTTTAGTAGTAGTTCTAGTAACGATTCTTTTAGTAGTAGTTCTAGTAACGATTCTTTTAGTAGCAGTAGTAGTTTTTAGTAGTTTGAAGAAGTTTGTTGCTTAGTAGTTTGAAGAAAGCAAATGTAGAGGCTAATTTTCATTGAATTTGGAAAAACACACGAAAATATCGATAAGTGTGTAATATATATTTTATAGAATGTAAATTTGCAATACTGCTACTATAGAGTAGCATCAATAATACCAATTCAATTTTTACACGGCATGACGTATAAGATGGAACACAGACAATATTAATAACAATAATTTGGAGTTTTTAAAACAAGTGTTCAAAGTACATACCGTCCTAGAGTATGAACGCTTTATAGGTTGTTATTCATTCAATTGATTTTTATTCTATGAATCATTGCTGCAAACAGCATAAGTATTCCTTTCGTTTAGTTGTGTATTCGGTTTTGGCTAAGAGATAATATACCGTTCTTTGCAATTTCAAAATCTATGTTGTATTTTACAAATGATCTCCTTTTAAAGTTTCTGCTGTGATTTCAAAATCAATCTACATTTCAAATTTCAACTTAAAATTATATATTTTCACTCATGCATATCATTGCAAGTCATTGCCATGGAGTAGATTAATAAGATTACGAAAGGATGATCGCAGCCTCAAACCTTGCAATAATGACAAACATTAAATTTATTTTCATGATAAAACTTCCTACACTTCTTCGTGTGAAGAAAATTTGTTGTTTCGAATGAACTACACCCCATGGGTATATAAAAATTCTAGTAATAATTAAGTAATTAAGTTCACAAGATTTTGAATGAGTATGTGAGTTGGATTCCAATAAAGCAGACATTTTATCTTGGAGCTAATAAACTTGGAACAAATTTACTTTGAGGGAGAATTTTGTACCTTTTTTTTTATGGAAGCATTTATAAAATCGCCGTCACCACAAAGTATTGCACGGTTCTTACTGAAGTAAGTATTCAACACATAACAAAAGAAAATAAGAAAAATTAACAGTTATGAAGGATTAATATAAGAATAAAATAAATATAAGTTAAGAATAAGAAAATTTTACAGGTTTCAAAATTTACAAAAATAAATTTACAAAAATTTTCAAGAGCACTTCTGGAGGAAACACGTTGATGAAAATCTGGAGACCACTTTATATTAATGGCTTAGAAAGCCAATCTTAGATTCTGTCTTACTTCAGCAAACTTAGAAGATCGAAGAAGTTCAACGTGTTCAACATTTTCCTCGCCACCAATTTTATAATCCCTGGTAGATGATGGAGACAAGTTAAATTTATATAGATAGCTTTTACATTTGACATGACCAGTGAGAAATTGGGTTATTCTATAATTTGTATAAAAATGATGGCATGTCAATCTCTCATTAATGGATGGGGAAAATTTCTTTGTTAGGCTCACTTTATTTAAAATGAGGAATTCTTTATTCCAAAACTCCACCATGTTTTCTCTCGTAATCTTCCTGCAAAAGGATTTAGGAATATTAACGGCAATGTCGATTTTCCGCTTAGTGGCAGCCTTCGAGAATCAATCGGCCCTCTCATTTCCGTAAATGTCCGTATGTTCACGAACAAATGCGAAAAATATCGAGATATTTTTATCTCTCAGGCTTTTAATTTGTTTTTGGATCTCCACGATTATGTTGTTAGAGGAAGAAATGCACTTCTGGGAATCCAAGGATGAAAGAGAATCTGTCTGAGATTGTGTACCTTTGAGCATTTTTTTTTTAGATTTTTAATAATCGATAATTTTGAAATGCATACCTACAGTAAAACACTATCATAAAAATGTTTTATTCTTTTTTTTAAATTCAAGAAATTATCTTTTTAATTATACCTATTTGATAACCATGTAAAAGTTTCCAGAATTTCGACAATTGCTGAACAACGTTTCTTGCTTTATGAACAATAGATTGCATATATGCTGTGAAATTCAAATAATTTTTATTATTTCATCAAATATTTCATTGCATAATTTTCATCCATTTTTATGAACTTTTTTAGCACTGTCTTGAAATTGAAGAAAAAGAATTTCCATTTTTTCGTTCATTAATTTTACTGAATTGTTTTAAGAAATCTTTAAACCAATAACTCATCGTTTTGTAGTTTCAAAATGAAAAGATTATTTATTTATTTACAAAAAATTTGCTAACTATGGATTGAAAAATATTATTCTCTTTATTTATCAATAAAGAAACGGAAATAATAAAAAAATAACACATTCACGTCATAAAACTGACGAAATTATTTCTTTGACAATTTCGAGAAAATAATGAAATGAAAGAATGAAAATTCTCCAAAGGTTTTTAATAATTAAATCTCGACCTCAAATAAAAATTTTCCATGTTTACATTACAAATTATCTACTTATATACTTTTTTAATTTAAAAGTTCTATTCTCAATTCCACGCTTTTCATAACGAATCCAACGAAAACAAACAATTTCTTTAAAAAAAAAGAATTTCCACAAAATGCAGTTCCGCCGTATCCATGCCTGTGGAAACATCTGCATGGAAAAAGTCCCCATTCTTTATCCCAGTAGATCCATGTAAACAATAAAGATTTTGTTAGGGCTTTGTAAAACATCCGATGTATATCAGGGGCATCGTAAAAAACCTGCTTATGTGAAATTCTCTGCGAGAAGAAAGGATTCTAGACATCAAATAAACTCGTGGCGCCAGACATGAAACAAAAATTTAGCTGTTATTAGCTTCCGACCGAAAAGAAAAATCACTGAGGTTGAAAATTTTGGCAATAAATAAATAAATGATGTTTTACAAGAGATAGAGAGGGAGAGATAAAGTGGAGAGAGCATGTTGAAGGAATATTGATAGAACTAGCTGTCTATTTTATTTTTTAAAAAAGGAACTTGAAAGGGCAACAGTATTAAAAGCCAAAGAACTATTTGTTTAATTAATTAATTAAAAATTAAGAAAAAATGGGAGAAATGTATGATTAGTTTAAAATAATATAGTACACACATTATTTTTGCACAGTCTTATAAATAAAAAATAGTTCTCTGATACCAATGCGTCATAAGGCCGCTGTGGCCTAGTGGTAAAATCTCGGCCTTGGATTGGTTTAGTTATATTAACGTCCCGTTATAAAGTAAAACTACTGCTATTTTGGAACGGACCTCGTCACTTTGAACCACGTTCAGGTGACGATCTCGGCTTTGGAACCGGAGGGTTGCTGGTTCGAGGCCTGATTCCACCTAAGTACCGCCATATAAGCTGGTCAGGTGCACGTTAAATCAGTCTGGGCCAAGAGTCTTCCAGCTGGTGTGGTGCTGAAGTTTGGAGAGGGGGTGTCACCTCTGGCGTCATCCTCTTCATCTGATCGTGGTTCAAAACGACGAGGTCCGTCCCAAAATAGGCCTAAAAGTGCTTCAAAACGGAACGTTAACACATTAAAGGCGAGAGTCGTAATACTACAATTTGATCCGCGTTACCTAGCATACTTTCGTCGAGATCCCCCGCCTTGAATGTGTTAATATAACTAAACCAATGCGTCATTCAATTTTTTTCCGTTTTAACTGAATTACAATTAAAATTATTGATATTCAATATATTTTACAATAATATACAATACTTTTACTATTGGGTTGAATCTAAAATCGTCCTCATTAATACTAGCAATATTTCATCCTAAAATGTATATATATATATATATATATATATATATATATATATATATATATATGGATTCTGACAAATTTAAAAGTCAGACTATCCTTCAGGAGGTTTACTTACATAAAATGCCACCCAATGCAAATATCAAATAAACACCCCATCAATTTTTAAAAAATTGCAATCGCCATATTCCAGTCAGTCTAATCTGAATTATTCAAATAGATTAATTAAATTATTTATAAAAATGGTTAATAGTATTATATATAAGTATAAAGATAATTATCAACAAAAATATAAATTAATTTCTTTAATAGTTTAAATTATAGCTTCCATTGCTTTAAGGACAGAAAAAATTCAAAATATACAACATTATAAGCGCTTGTTAATTAACCTAAAAATATGAACCCTAATATTCTCATCAAGCATATTTCCCCCCTAAAGAGATTCTATACGCGTATAAACATAAAGATTTAAAAATTAAAAGCATGCCGGTGGAATAAATAGATGGTAATTAATTAACAACCCGTCATTATGAATGGGAAATCATCTAAGTAATTTCCATATTAATTAAATTTTCAGATTTATATTTATGAATTATTTTGGAAAATGTTTTAGAAAATTTTGAAAAATCTTGTTTACCAAATTTTTTTAAAAATACAATTTGTTTAAGTAAAAAAAAAAAAATCAATAATCTCGTAATAAGTTGCATATATTTTATCATATAACAAAAATTAAAAATCTAAAAGCGTAATAAAAATTTTTAGTTTCCGTGCTATTTAAAAAATAATAATCAATTTCACCTTTATTCAAATTTAAAAATTTGAATGTCAATAAAAAAAATTAAATCATTTTGATATGAATAGTGTGTCGATATTTTAAATAATAAGCGCAAAATTAATTATTTTAAAACTGAATAATGATTTCAATAGGATTTATAAAATAAAAAGACTTAATTTAATTCGATTTTATACAATATGTAAAAAGGTATAAAAAATGAAAGAAGAGCACTGCACTTTTCCACGTACTTTATAACGATAAAGAAACGAAAGTAACATCCATATTCAGCAAAACGAGCGACAAAATTAACTTCGATTACTTTTTATTAATGTGCAAACGATCAGAGGAGAAGTTCCATGCGAGATAAACAAAAAGAAAACTAATAATCGGCTATGCCACCAGCACACTTCGCAATAATGATTAAAGATATCGTTTGACACGAACGCGACATCGATGAACAGTTGTGGGAATAGAATCGATGACGAATGGAACGCGAAATCGATGTTAAATAGAAATGGAACCAAAAAAATGCAGGAGATTCATGGGATGTATACAGAAAAGGGAAAATGTCCTTAATGTCTAGCAAAGTATTCAATAAAGTACAATTCAATTTATGGTCGTGGAATCATACATCCATAACATAATGTAACCTGATGCTAGGTGTATGGCGTAGCTTTGGCGTTACTATAGCAACGGCTCATTTCCGCTAATAACCGTTGCTCAGCAACGACGGTCGAAACCATTCAAGAAATGCCAGGTAGGAAAGAAGCTAAACAGAAGAGAAGGGTTTAAAATTTCCAACTTTTTTCGCGTTGCTTACTTTTTTTTTTATTATTACGTAGAGAATGACAGGAAAAAGATTGACTCGAGTTTGTTTTTTTTTTATCTTGGCTTTTACAATGAAATAAAAGTTCGAAAGCCGCTAAGAAAGAATTTTTGCGATTTTCTCCCAAGAAAATAGTTGAAGATACTTTCTTCGAAAAAGGGGGACTTGAAAGTTTTTCCAACTGAAAAATCGTGGGAATACCTAAACTCAAAAGAGTCCTCCCATCTGTAAGAATTTTTTTTTATTGAATAACGTCCAGAAATTCCTTCGTATATTTTGTAAAACTATTATAAAGACAAATATTTACTGAAGTAAAACATTTCACGGAAGAGAAGGAACCAAAAGCATAGAAATGTTCGCACTAAAAAATTATCAAAACAGAAAACCAAGCATAAAATCCAATTTTCAGCGCTTTTAGTCAAATATTTTCACCATTTTTTTTTCCTTTAAAGTTTCTTTTTATACCTTTTCAAAGCAATCGTCTGCAAGTATTTAATAAAACATTAATTGGTTAATCTTTCAAAAATGTAGCGAAGTGAAGTAAAAAAACTGATTTCAGGAATGGGAGGAATGTGCTGTTTTCAAATTAAGATGTAATATGAAACTGTGTAAAAAATATTCTAGATACATATTATAATTTTAGAAATGTGGAGTTGGATACGAGTTTTTTTAAATGCATATTGAAATTTTAGAAATGCAAACCGAGTCACAGCTCAATCTAATAAAAAGCTAAGAGTTTTGTATTGATGTATGAAAGGTCGTTGTTGTTTGTTTGACATTATCATAAATTGTTTTTATATTTAAATACACAATTTTTCTCATGCATAAACAGATGAATTAATAATTAAAGATAAATAAAGAATATACTTCTAGAAGAAATCGTGAATTCGATGGATTGATCTAAACAAGGCATGCATCACAAACAAGTCGTAAAAACCTTGCCAGGTTTAATTGATTTAAATCTAACAGGAATGGGCCCCGCGAAAGCTCTCGCATACTTTCTAATAAGATTGTAATGCAGAAGGTGGCTTGAAAGGCATTGGAGTACAGTAGTTATAAAATGTTTTTTGCTGTAAATTTTGTATTTTTTTACTGAATGTATCAGGTGATTTTTGATAGATAATATCCTATCATGGAATCGTTTTGTAATTATCATGATATCATGTGAACGTTTATGACCTATCATGCTGTACTTTTGTAGATATACTGATATCATATGATCGCTTTGTAGTTATCGGGTTATCATGTGATCATTTGTACCTATCATGTGACAGTTATGTAGTTATCATGTTTACTGGTATTTGAACAACCAAAACCTAACGAACGGTCTCTGAATAGATTTGATTCAAAATTTGAAATAATTCTGCAAATTTGTCGTAAAGATCATCTATTGAATTTCACCCATCTAGTTCAAAGTGCCTTTGAGTTTGTCACAGACAATCGGAAATTTATTAAAAACGTATTTTTGAAACTCAGAAAGACGCGGAGATTCGTCAAAATCTTGAGTTCAATTTTTTTCACAGTTACTATTCTTATTCTAAGTGTACGAGAAAGTAAAAACGCATTACCGTCTGCTCTTAAATCATTACAACATAACCATCGTCAAATGAATATAAAGATATTGTAAAATTTTACAATATCTGACATTAGGAAATGAAGCAGAATTGTGCTATTTTCAATACTATTGCTTTGACTCCGTTGATTATTTATTTATCATGTAAAGCTGATCTTAGATCATCACTATTATGGATTTTGTTTTAAAGCGTACAGTTGGGAAATGTGTTAGATACTCCTTACAGTCATTTAAAATATAAAAAAAAATATTTGACGGTTTTGGTGAAATATATTGATAACATATAACATCTTTATATTTTTAGATATATTTTTTATCTCGAAGTCATTTTATTACTCAAAAAGTCCTTTATTACTTTGAATAATTCTCTAAACGTGAAAATTATGCCTTATATCAATTTTCTTTGAACATAGTTGCCCTATCTTCCAAAATGATGAATGAGAAAAAGCAAGGAAAAGGTAACATTTTGTTTTCAGGGTTATAAACGATTTGTACATTCAGCTCTAAATTAAATTTCCCATATATGAGTGATATTTATAAAATATTCTAACAGTAGCGTTACGAGAAAGTTCAAAGGATGTCAAGTTTTATATTCTATCTCCATAATTTTAACAACTTTCCAAGTCAATAACATAACTGATATATTCATTTCTGATACCCTCATGCAATTTCAAAACTGACTGTTCATTTAGCTGGGTTTATGGAGCATAAATAGAACACAAAATATCATAAATAATAACAACAGGGAACATAAATATCATAGATGAGATGAAATTTAATAAAATAGTTTTCTACAGGTGTTTAAACCTTGTCAATTTCTGATTATTTATTTTAATGGTTTCTCTAATAAATAATACATACTAAAAAATTTATCCTCCTTATTAAAAAGGTATAAATAAACCTTTTATGGAAGAAAAAATTGAATGAGTAGTAAATTAAGATTTTTTATAATATATTATTATATCTCATGATAAATTTAGACATATATAATTATCATTAAAATGTTGGTAGCTATTTTTAATGTCTTCACATAAAAATTTATTAACGTAAAAATAAATTAAACATACCTTTAACTTTTTTTTCACTCTTTTATTACAAGATTTGCTTCGACAATAATTTAAAAACAGTAAAACATATTCACTGTATTTTTATTTTTAAAAATATTATAAAATATCTTAGAAAAAGATATGAAAAAAAAATCGTCTGTCATTTTTTAAAACTAATTTTTCAAAATATATTTTGGAAAAAAACTAAAACAAATTTATAATATTTTTGTTAAATAAATAAAATTATTGCCATAAAATTTCAACGCACACAAAGGTCTCCAAAATTTATGCAACTATTAATTTTCCCTCATCACATCCTCT
>JAPMOQ010012754.1:170423-238641 GCA_026543055.1 Argiope trifasciata
GAAGTTTGATATAAATCCAATAAGAAATAAGCTTTTTTATCACTTTTCTTATTAATTTCCAATGTTATAAAACCTTCAAAGCAATCATAAATCCCTCACTAAACTTTTCACTGAAGTAAAGGAACCAGGGTTGCACATTTGCTTTCTGTCATTTTCTATTCTAAATAGAACTATTTTGTTGAGGTTATTTAAGTAAACCCAACCTAAAAATTTACAGTATCACAGTTCTCATGTTGGTTTGCAAGAGCCGCATGCCTCGACTAAAAGTTATGGACATTATTTTTTTAAACTAAAGTTTTAAATTGTAGTTTATTTTATTTATTGTTACTGCATGTGTATTTGAAAACTTTATATTTTATTTCTCCATTGGTGAATTTTATTTTGGTACCAGCGATTTTATTTTAGAGATATTTGAAAAGTACCTGCTTTTTTTAATATCAGTTTAGATTCTTTTTTCCATGAAATGGCAATGATTGCCTCTTTTCCCTTTTCATTTAAAACTGTTTCTTATTTTGTCTATAGACATTTTAATGTCACGTATTTCATGACATTTTTGAATTATTCAATGAAAAAACTTCCCTTCGGAAAGTGCAAATATATATTTTTCAACCACTTTCCAGGATACTTTTTGAAAAAAGAATAAATATAAAAAATAGCAGATGATAGTTCCCATAATATCAAATAATAAGCTGTTGCCAGAAATTTTTATTCCAAAAACATCTGCTTTTTTAATAAATAATTGAATAAATTCTTTAATAAAACATTTAGTGGATTAAATTCTTTAATAAAAAGTTTAATAGAAGGAATTCTTTAATAAAAAAATTTAATAAAAAAAATTCTTTAATTTCATTAAAGAATTATTTATAATTCTTTATTGGAATCGTTTTAAAGAATATGTAAATACCTTTTGCATTTAAAGTCACTACCGGAAAAATAAAGCCTTATAACCACAACCTAAATCTGTTTATCAAAAAATCACCAGAAACAATAAAAACACTCTCAATATCAGACAACAACCAGATTATTTTCCTTGATCATTCGAATTTCGGGGTCTCAAACGAGGATGCGCCATTTTACAATACCCAGTTTTGCTTCCCAAAATGTGCATGCATTGCACTCGAATGGTGGTTCCTCACCGTTCTTATTGGCACTCATAACAATGAAAATAAAAAAGAATTCGAGAACAAAAGAGAGAAAAAATGTAATATCGCGTGTAAGCAGGGCGAAATGAATGATCAATTCGTGTTTATTGCATCTCCGCACGCTAGGGGCATCCACTGAACACTCTGGGCATTTTATTATTTAGCCGTTTGCATCTGGTTTTTCCATTGTTTTAGTTTTTTATAAGAGTTTTTGATATGAAATAAAAATGAATTTCTGCCAGGCATCCTAAACAATTTTTGTGAGCATATTGGGAAGGGAGTAGAAGGTTAGAGGTAGATATCTTCAGGGCTGTTACCATTCCCACTTTATCGTTTGCTCGGTGCTGTTGGGTAAAAGTGGTTTCCTCTTATTTTTTATATCTCATATTTTTGTACGCAGGGTTATTGAAAAAGAAATTTCTGAAATTATAAACGGCTGTCAACAATGAGAAGTTAAAATTTGTTGCTGTTACTTAACCCCTTTGGATTGAACACCAACTCAAAAGAAGGCCAAGAGATCAGGTACAGCGGAGTGTTGGAACTTCTTATGGTATGTTAAAAAACTTCCCTTCGGAAAGTGCAAATGTATATTTTTCAACTATTTTGCAGGATACATTTTGAAAGAAGAATAAATATATAAAATAGACGATAATTCTCATATTAAGTAATAAGCTGTTGCCAGACATTTTTATCACAAAAACATCTGCTTTTTTAATAAATAATTCTTTATTGGAATAGCTAAAAAAATATGTAATATGTAAAAAAAATGTAAGAAATTTACTTTTTTGTAATAGATAGGATCTCTGAACATTCAGGGACAGAAGTCTGACTTTTAGCTCATACGATGACACTCATACACTCGCTTGCATAACTTCCTTTTTACAGGAAGGCTCTCTCACACAGCTTACAGATAGATCACAAAGTAAAAAACAATCATGCCCGAACCAAGATTTGAACCCAGGAGTATCAGATCATGGGGAAGACGCACTAGCTTTAAAATGTGGGTCCAATATTAAAAAAAAATTAAATTGTTTTTTAAATAGTAGGCCCATATGACTTCAACTCGTCACATGGGCTACATTCATGTAATAATCCATTCCATACTTATTTAAGACATTTTTCTATGCGTACCATCATTTCCTTCGCTATGCAGGATCTGCTATGTTTCACGAAGAAGAGAACAACTACAGAAGATCATGATAACCGTCTGCCGATCATGTAGGATGTTGTCGAACAAGAATCAAAGGCTGGAGAATGGAATAGAATGTGCTCTTTTGGAATGGAAGGGAATGCGCTTTTTTGGAATGCAATAGAATGTGCTGTTTTTGAATGGAGTCTAATATGCTTTTTTGAAATGGAAGAAAATATGCTCTTTTGGAATGGAATGGAATAAGCTCTTTTGGAATAGAAGGAAATCTGCTCTTTTGGAAAGCAATGGTATGTGCTCTTTTGAAATGGAATAGAATATTCTTTTTTGGAATGGAATGGAATATACTGTTTTGGAATGGAATGGAATGGAATATGCTTTTTAGTGCCTGAGAAGAGGATTACCATTGGATATTAATTAAGTGCCTAAGAGAAAGAATATATGGTAAAATGAACCAAAAGACGTCACATAGAGTGTTTATTATATAAGTTTCTTCCGTACTTTAATTGCTAAAAATTTGCTTTAAATTCTTTCTTGCATTCTGTTATTTATCTTTCAATCTGTGATTGTAAGATATTTGTAAATATATGTAATCAATGCATTTGTTTTTAATAAAACAGTATTTTTTATTTTCTTATTAAGCATTCCAAGATACAATGGACCAAGAATTTTTAGAAATTCGAACTCAAAATCTTGGTTGAAAAAACACGTTTTGGAACTCCTTAATTTTTAAAAATTTAGAATGCCAATTGTCTATCTGTCTGTTGTCAGCACGTATGTGAATGTTGGACTGATGAAAATCAGTACCTGAATTTTATCACAAAATTCTAAATTTATATGAAAATTTATCGAAGTTTGTGTATCAGAAAATATATACACAACTCAAAGTTTTTCTGAGATAGATGAAATAAATTTTGAGCGTAATTTTTCCTAAGCAATTGCACATATCAGTCAAATTTGAGACCCTATCGGTGAAAAGAT
Source organism: Argiope trifasciata (assembly GCA_026543055.1). Taxonomy (NCBI): domain Eukaryota; kingdom Metazoa; phylum Arthropoda; class Arachnida; order Araneae; family Araneidae; genus Argiope; species Argiope trifasciata. The sequence continues at coordinate 173,694 of JAPMOQ010012754.1, forward strand.
ACGATACTCTTTATTTATGGTTATTTTTCTTCTATTTTTAAAAGATACGTAGTATTTTTCTCTGAGTTTGCATTTTATTCTTCTGTGATATACAAAAATAAGTAAGGATTCGGAACCTTTTAAGTTTAGAATGTCAAATATTTAAATGGAATTAAAATTGCATCTTGTAATAGTATTTTATCTCGATTGCAAACCTGAATTTTTATGCAGACGTCTTTTTTTACATGGATTATAAACAAAATTCTAAAATTTGCAAATGACTTTATGCGCACTTAGCAGAGCGGCATCTAATTCCAGAATCTCTTCATGAATTCCTCTTTGAATGAGGAATCTATGAAAATATCAACCATATCTACCGTTTTTGCAAAATAAATGTCATACTGCTGTACTTGCCCCTTTATAGTCGGTCATCCTATAGTTCCTTAAAACTAGATCTCATTTCTATGCCATTGACACGGTGGAGAATTTATGGCACAACAGTTCGTATTCCTATGTCTGGTTAATGTTAAATTTAACATCTGTATATTCAAGAGTGAAAATACTTTCTTTCTGAAAATGACCATATTTAACACAGTAACTGAAATATTACCCTATTTAGAAATTGCCCTTTCTTGAATTTTCTCTGTCACCCTGTAAAAAGAGTCATATTCCCCGCTTTGTTTAAGAGAACGTCACTAAGCCTTACCCCAAAGATTTTTTAAAATGTTTTCCTCAACATTTTGGTTTCAAAAGATGACTTTAGCATCTAATTTCCAACCAGTCACCTAACCGACACTCGTACCTCGCAGTATTTATTTTCAAAAAGCAAATGACTTTCTGTTTATTTAGCAGCACGCCATCTGATGCCGGAATCTCTTCTTGAAATTCCTCTTTGAATGATGAATCTATGAAAATATCAACCACATCTATCTTTATTTCAAAATAAATGTCCTATTCCCATACTTCTCCCTTAATATTTAGGCATACAATAGTTTCCGAAAGGTAGATCTCATTTCTAGGCCACTGTGACGGTAGAGAACTTATGATCTAATAGTTATATCAACCCATTCTTAGGAAAATATGTTGAATTTTAACATCTGTATATTAAAAGATGAAAAGACTTCCTTTCTAGAAATACACCTTATTGACCATATTTAATAAGGTACTGAAATATTACTCAGTTTAGAAATTTCCTTTCTTGAACTTTCTCTGTCAACCTCTAAACAGGATCATATTCCCCGCTTTGTTGAAAAGAACGTCACTCAGATTTTCCTCGAAGATATTTTTTTAATGTCTTCCACAGCATTTTGGTTTCAAAAGATGACTTTAGCACCTAATTTCGAACCAATCACCTAATCGACACTCGTTCCTCACAATATTTATTTTCAAAAAGCAAATGACTTTCTGCTCATTTAGCAGCATGGCATTTGATGCCGGAATCTCTTCTTGAAATTCCTCTTTGAAATGATGAATCTATGAATTCATCTTTGCTTTCCTTTGAAAATTCAAAACAGAAGAATGGGAGGGAAAAAAAGAACTTTGAAAAGACGGGAAGTTTGTTTTTCACACAAACACACACACACATACACACATGCACACAAATTCCCCTTTGTGTGTGTGCTCGCTTCCAATTTTCGAAAACCTAATCTTTTCTCCGAAGAACACGCACTTTTCCACATTCGAATCGGAACAATAAATGCGTTTACCATTCATAAAAGAGAAGAGAAAGGGGATTCGAAACCGGAGGACGGATCTCTTTGATGTTGGGGGGCCGAGGCGAATCCGAACGGAGGCGGTAGAAATCAAAAGAGGAAATGAAAATTACGTGCAACCGATTTTTCGGGGGTAGAATTAATTAAGAAATGAAAATAAAGCAAAGAAAAGCAATTTAATTACGATATGATGGTAGAGTGTAAATGAATTAATGCGTGCCTTCTCAGGCTTGCTTCTGCACAGGACGAGCTTATTTATAAATCTTGGCGGAAGAGAGGTGTAAAATTTTATAAAGAGTCTACAATGGAAGAATACGTACAATGCTCATGTACAAATTAATACATTTTTATTTGAATAACTTTATTCAAACACATAGAATTCCAGAAGAAAATAGCTGTAACGCACGTATGAAACGAAATATTGTAATGTGTTACAAATAAATTAAAATTGCAAAATGTACACATCATGCTGGCGCAGTATAACCAAACATGGCTCTTGCACCAATAATTTACACAAACCAACCAACTACATATCATGCCATTTGCCACATATTAGATTGTATAAAAACTGCTTTTTATTAGGTGAAAATCATTATAATATATTGAGCAAAATGTACAAGGAATGATAATTGGCACAATAACAAGTAAGAAAAGAGATCAATCGATAGCTCAGTAAATAAATGCAAAATTAATAAAAAAAATACTTTAAAAAGGGAAATTTACTTAAAAACATTTTAAGTTATTATTTGAGAAGATTATTATTTTAAATCATTATTTGGCTTAATTAATTTAAATCCTTAAATCAGTTTCATCTTCAATTTTTCTAACTGGCACAAAAGTTCGGGTGCTCAACCGATTCTCAGATGAATTCAGAGAATGTACAATTTGGAAATTAAGTTGTCAATTCAATTGGCGATAAATCGCCAAACGTAAGTATTATGTTCTAATAACCTTATTTTGATTAGTCGAAATTATCCCTGAGTCAACAATTTTTATCTTATATGGGGCACTATATATATATCTACAATTTATAATTAAATCAGGAATTCAAAGTCATCATGGTTTTTGTTTATATCTTCATGACTTCTGGTCCTATTGTTGTTTTAATGACATGAAATTAAGCTAGTATGCTAAGGATAAAATGACCCGCATCCATCAAAATCTATAATAAAATATGCAACTGATGATACTAAACATCATTTACACATAACAAAATTTATGTTGCTTGTTATCTATTAAGAAATATTTATCTTTTCTCTATTAAGAAATATTTATCTTTTCTCTATTAAGAAATATTTATCTTTTCTCTATTAAGAAATATTTATCTTTTCTCTATTAAGAAATATTTATCTTTTATCTATTAAGAAATATTTATCTTTTCTCTATTAAGAAATATTTATTTTTTATCTATTAAGAAATATTTATCTTTTATTTATTAAAAAATATTTATCTTTTCTCTATTTTTCACAATTTATTCCTTTAATAATATATCAGGAATTTGAAGTGAAAAAAATAGTGAAAGAGATTTATTCGGCAATTTTTCCTTATTATATTAGACTGCTAACATTTCAACAATAAATCTATTTCAAACTCAAAAATATGTGTGCCAAAAGCAAGCATTTTTTTAAATAATTTTATATGAAGTTAATTTACTGTTGACAGTAAAGTAAACAGATGATATTATATTCATGTTCATTTCTTTTAACATTTGTATTTATAGTTTATATTTGCAAATGTCGTGCTTTAATTATCCTGAGATTGTGACACGCATCAGTTGATTTCATTAATGCTCTCAAGATTATTCGAATGAAGGTAACCCCAAATATTGAAAGTCCAGAGATTGTCTTTTAAGCTTAAGTAAAATCCCCCCCAATATGTCCATGGCAGTCAAGGTTATGAAGGAGGTCATATATAAAATAAAATACTGCTTACTCTATAGCTACAACTTAAATTTTTGCTCGTACACCCTTTTAGAACTTTCAGAAAGCCACGTAGTCCTCCAAAGTTTCATTGTGTTTGAATCTAAGAGCAGAACTCAAGCCAAAGGGTATGCATTCATCATATTTTACATATATTATTCATCATATTATTACATATATTATTCATCTTATTACATATATTTTACATATACATTCATCATATTCATTTATTCATTCATAAAGGAATTTAAGTCACGGAAACTCAATATAAACAAGTGACATAAAAAGGATTTTTTAAATTCAATTCCTACTTAGGTCAACATAGAAAAATATTATTTTCTTTACTTTTTAATAAATAATTATAAAAAGAATTATTAAATATCAAAAAAATATTGATTTTCGCTAGAAATGAACTCGCATTCTTTATCTGCAAGTGAAAAATACACAAATTCTTGCATTTTACCGATTGAGCTACTGCCTGTAGATATCAATTTACATTACAAACTGCTAAAACTCCATTTAAGTTATAAAAAATTAATTAAATTTAAAGAAATACAGTGACAAATAGATAAATTGAATTCTCAATTTTTTACATTATTATGTGTAATAACGATTTTAAACAAATTCGTTAAAATGTTTATTCGTTTAAAATTTATTCTAAAAACGAAAATTATTAGATCTACTTAATAATCGCAATAAAATGCATTATCATAAAAATTGAACTAAAATATGATATTTTGAGCTATAATCTGCTATCCATAGTTTTTATAATAAATTTCATGAAGCTGTATGCACTTAATTGATTGAAGTATTTCATAATGTAGTCAAAATATTTAAATTTTCTTGTTATTGATAATAGGTTTCATCGTCGGAAATTTGCTATGTTTGGAAAATTACTACACAAATTTCGTATTAAAAAGGATATCTAACTTCAGTTCCCTAAGCCCTTTTGTTTATATATCCATCCAAATATAATGAAAGGAAAACAGTGTAAGGTTATTTTTTCATTATATAATTTTTCTGTGATTGTCGTACAAGTAGAAGGCAGTAATTCTTAAAAACGACATAAAAAAACAAAAACTTAAATAGCACTGGTTTTAGAAATTTTGTTTCAGAACATCATTTCAAAACATCACATATTTTTCAAAATTATCGTTTACTTATGGTTTCACTTGAAAATATCCGTTTTTTTTATCTTGTTTGCCTAGACTAAAACTTAAGATACTTTTTTTTTATTAAGATTTAAATTAAGATACAGAAAAGAGTAGCAAACTGAAATCGTTATTCTGATCGATGAAGAAATTTAGTTTTGTAAATATTATATTAGCTTCTTCTAAACGAAGTATGATTGTACCGGTATTGTAATATTAGTAGAATAAATCTTTACAGCAGAAATTTTGAAAGGGAATAAAATTAAATCTCAATTTCCTACTTTGTAAGGCTTTTAGCATGATTAAATGTTGAAGCTACAAACTACGTACCTATTATTCGAAAAAAAAAAACTTACACGATGCTTTTACCATATCCTTCAGTATTTACAATGCTGCAAATCACCTTTAAAATATCATTAAAATATGGTAGAACATTTGATGATTTTGGGATTGTTCAACTGACAGGAAATTTTATATATTTTGCATGGCAAAACAAGTATATCTACATACAGCTATAAAAACATCAGAATTCCTAAAATTGTAAACTAAAGCTGCATTTGCATGTCTGTATCCTTTCAATATGTCAAATATAGTATACATTAGACTCAATAAAAATGCTGCTACGATTTATTATTCCTTTTATATTGTTAATTTAAATTCTTAGAGATAAGTAAGTGAGAGCATTTTTTTTTCATTCGTTGAAATTCATAGAATATACCAAATATTTTTTTTAAAAATGCCCCAAGATAGATATATCAGTGAACTTCGATTTGATACTGTAAATTTAACCATAGCTGTTATATTATGATATATAAGCGGTTGAATGTTTTAAAACATAAATATACATTTTGAGTCTCATATTACAATCTAGAATGATTGATTGACTTGATTATATCTCAATTATGGTTTTATTATTGAGTGATTCTTCATTAAAACTTTATAAAAATTGCTTTTTACTATGACATGTATTATACATTTTGTGTATATTTTTTTCTACATTTGAGCAGCATTTTAAATTGATTTAATCAAGTCAGAATTGTTACAAAATAGCATCATTGATTTTTGAATGAAGGTTGAACATTTTTTGATTATCCAATTTGTAAATGTTGCTTTTCCTGGTAATTAGTAACAATGCTCAACAGCCGTGTATGTTGGGCACAGTATTAAAACAGTTACAATAGTGACTGAATACATTAAGTATAATTTGTACTAGATATTAAAATTCTTCAATTTGTTTTTCATTTCATCATTTTCAAATGATTATTTAAAGAAAATAATTTTTTTCTACAGGATTTCAGCTTTGTTTCTTTAATAGCAGTGTTCATCATAATAACTAACAACTGCTGTTCTAAAGTGATATTCGATTTAAAATTCTCTGACATGAATATGACTTTCTTCATGAAATAATGATACTAAATTTCATCAATAGCTAATGATAACAAGATTAATGGAGTAATATAGTAATTATGGGCTGTAATAATATACAAATCAAAATGCAGCAGGAACTGAGAGTTATTTATCATTCCGACATAATTATATATCTTACAGAACGTACTTAAACCCTTAAAATAAATGATTTAAGATAGTATTCAAAAAATTCCTTGTGATATTTTGATAAACAATAACATCTCATAGCTCATCTAAAATCAATATCTAAATTTATTTTTTGTTATTTCAATTTAGAATTTGCAAAACTATTTATTGTATAGCTTATATAAAACAAATTTTTATGGATAAAACAATATTTCGATAATATAAAAAAATCGGTATATACTTTTGATATTAAATTTGGTAAACAATTATTATCCATAAAAAATCTCGGATTATTTTTTAAAAAGTAGTATTGTAATAAATATCTTCTAATGTTATATCATTTTTTTATTTATTCAAATATTGAAAATCAGCAGCAAACTATAATCATAAACCTTTTTTATGGGAAATCTATCAAATTTATATAATTATTTCATTTGTTATTATATTAATTGTTTATTCAAAAATTGAAAATCATTTGCAAAATATAACCTCTATATTTGGTTGATTTCATCAGAAAATCAACCAAATCAATCTGACCTTGAATTATTATCTTCCTTAAATCCTAATTTTAAAAACAGTTAATTTATTAATTATTTAAGTACTATCCTTTACATTGTTAAATAATATTCAAAAAGAAATATTAAATATAATCTGTACTGAAAGGCTTAAATTAAATAAATATTAAAAACTGAATAGTTATTGTAATAATAATAAATAGTATAAAAATGAACATCCATTCAGATTCATTTGATAAAAAAAATAGCTAAATCAAAATATTGAAATAACTAATAACACTATTCCAGCGAATAATTATCTCATATTTATAATAAATTCACATTTTTTTTAAAATAATGTTTCTCTAATACCTTATTTTCTAAACAGAATTTGATCCATAATATCCAAATATACTGACGTACAAAAATTTCTAAAAATTTGGAACATCTGGAAGATTTATATAAAAATTCACTATTGATCATTTTACACTGATATATATATACCATTGCATAACGATAAACAAATCATCCTTTCTATAAGACAAGAAATAATCTCATCCCATTCTGGATGAGAAAAAGCGAAGAAAAATACAGCAGCGAGATGAAATTTAGGTACATTTTTCTCATTTTTGATCCAAAATAACATCACTTCGAAATAAATATAAATGGAGAAGGCGTCTGAACACCTGAGGATGTGAGATGGTAGTGAGGGAAAGCGTACTTACCGGGAGTCAAACTGGGAGCACACAATCGCACTTTACGAATCGGGGATTATCAAAGGGCCTTGTAGTGGAATTAAATTCCTTTTAAAATTCGTAAAATTGTCGAAAACACATGAACTGTACCAACTTGAACAAAATGCGAACAACCTGTTGCATTCGGCTCCTCCCTAGAGCAACAGTTGGCCGCAGCTTACTCAACTTTCTACAACATCACTATCGCCATCTATGGAGGAGAAAAATAACTACTGCATTATTTTGATGGTACCTGAGGTTCAGGATTTTTAAAAAAAGAAATTTCCAGTACTAATTATTGAGACCCATTAAAGAGAAATGTTATCTTATTTTCAAAGATTAAGAATATGGAATTGCTGTGAGTTATATAATGTAAAAAACTATAAAAATGAAATAATTGTTCGAATATTAGCTATAAGAAAGAATTATTTTTATATCTACGAATTTTCAAGAAAATTTCTGCAGCAATACTTGAAAATTTTAATATTTTCTTATACTAAACAATATTTAGCAAAATACAATACAATACAATACAATATTAGATATATTTAGCAAAAATTTAAAAAGATGTTTAGCTTGTAATAAATACAAGTGTTTAAAGTAAAAATATATTAGAGAAGAGAATTTTGTTATTTTCAAAAAGTAGAGCGATTATGAGTTCCAAAAAGCAATAATCGATCGAAATTATCAATCACAAAAAAAGCTGAAAATAATAAGTAAAAAGGTCCCAACTTATTATATTGCAAAACGATTTTATTTATTTATGTTATATATTGATTCTCTTATTCGCAATATTCTCTTATTCGCAATATCGATAATCAGATATAACAGGAAGATAAAGATAAATTATTGTTTCGTATAAAGGCATTCATAATAAACAAATAATATTTTTTTTAATTAAAATTCAGTTCCTACTTAGGTCAACAAAGAAAAGCGTTATTTTACTTACTTACTAAATAATTATGAAACATATTATTATCAAAAGATGGTTAATTTTTGCAAGAAATGAACTGGCATTCTTCATCTCCACATGGAAAATACTAAAATCGACAAAATTTACCGATTGATCTACAGTCTATTCATTTCAGTAATCATTACAAACTGCTAAAATTCTTTTTAAAGTATTAAAAATTAATTGAATTTAGTGAAGGAAATAATATTTGAAAAAAAAACTATTAACATCGAGTGCCATCCACTACAAGTTTTAAAAAATGTGTTTGAATTTGAGTTGATGAATAAAAAGTATTTTATTATTGATTGAAAATGTGAACAAGATGTAAAATTAAAAATATATAGGGATTGTGTGAACTAATAGCAGGAATTATAAAACAAATCAAATGTTTTTTCGGCGCCCTTTCTTAGTATTTTCGAAAAAAAAATCGTTTTCTAATTATTATTTTGCTAGTTATTATTGGCAACATCATATTATCGTTTTCAATTTTGATGTTTTCCAGGAAAAGTTCTATGAAAAATAATATTTAAAGAATCGTTTTTATTCCATTTTGAAAATTTTAAAAGATTATATTCAATAATGTCAGTTTAATTTACATATTCTTTTCTTCTGCGACTTCTTTAAAAAATTACTTTTAATTGCATTAATGAAAATATGCACAGAATTAACTTTTATTTCACAAAATGAAAATAACTCTGTCTCTAAAAGGTAATAACTATATACGTTTACAATATCTTCCCCGAACGAGCTGTCATAGAAACATAATAATTGTGATTTAATATGATATATTTTCAGGACTTTATATATTTTGCTCTGGAACTATTTTATAAAACTAATGGTATATAATGATAAATACCATCATCAAATATATGAATATGTATTAATAAATGTATAAATATATTTCTTTGAGTACTCAAGTATAAATAAAAAAAATATTCGATGCAGATTCACTTTGATGCTAAAAAATTCATTGTTTTTTTTTTATATAACTGATATGTTTTTACATATTTTTTCAGAACATATAAACTAAATCCCTTCTGACTTATTTTGCTCACAGATTAAATTTATTGTTGATATAATTAAAAGGATATTTAGATGATATATCAAAACATTACAAATCTAAGTGTTAGGTCTTATTCTGCTTTGTGTCTCATTTCCAGTATTTTAAAAAAAGATAAATGTTTATAGCATCACAAATTGTTTATTAACTACTTTTAATGCAACAGACATGATGTAAAAATGATTCAAAATATTTTTCAGAGCAAACTTTTGATTCTAAATATGCAAAATCGGTATATAGTTGCATATCGGATAATATAGTCAACGTGCTATTTATTCTAAAGAAATGTTTAATTAGGTATAAGCCTATTGTCACATAATTTTGACTTGTGGTTATTGAGAAGATAATAAAGCTAAACACTAACAACTGTTTATTTACTTCTAAAAAATATCATTTGCACTGTATAATTGTAGAAGTTTTAGTTATTCGTGTAATTTAAAATCCAAGCAACATTAGTGTGACTTACGCTTCTGCAGATTAGATGATAAATACCTTGTATTAGGATTGAAAGATCAGAATGCAAGCTGAACTACAGTCATCTGCCTGACAATTTCTATGCGAGTCTTTAATGTTATTTTATCTCTAAAAATACCTGGCAGACATAAGTATAAGAAAATACGATTAAAATAGCATGAACCATTTATAATAGTAGTGAGTATTTATTTCACTGTTTCTGGACATTATATGTTTCAAGATTTAAAAGATTCTAGTTCGAAAGTTCAACATTTTTCCCCAAGGTCATATAACTTCTATTTGTTGTTGTTCGCAATATTACATTTTTACGAGGGCCTGATTAGCCTGATTGGTAGGGCGTTGGACTCTCATTCCTTAGGCTTAGGGCTCGAACCCAGAGACTCTCCGTATTTGAGATGACTGGCACGTATATATATCTGTCTTGGCCACAGAGTCCTCTATATCGAGAGTAATATAACTGGAGGTATTGGTTCAGAGTTGATCGTTCTATGAATGAGTATATTCCTTCATATAGTTAATTTTATCTGGTATCTAGTCCCATGTTTCCAAAATTTCGTTACTGGCATTTTTACTTATATTGCTTGTTAATCTTTCTGTTTCAATCAATTCCGACTTCTCTCTTGTTGGAATAAATTTTTTGAATCCATATTGAAATCAACCAGTTTCATTTGAAATTCCAATATTTACAGCCAATCAAACTGCGAAAAGTTCAGTTTTCCAAATAAAGTCATATAAAAACAGTGGAATTCAAACGTTTTGATCGATGGCATGCCCAAAATTACGTGCCATAAATGGTACATCATTGGATTGCCATCTCTGGGATAGTACATTTTCATTACGAAATGATTTTTTTTTACAAAATATTATTTAAAGTTGTAATTTAAAATAAGACTAATTAGTGGAAAATTTAAATTTTTTTTTCTGAATAATTTTAAAGCATATTATTGGTAAAATCCATTTTAACACCACTTGCACTAAATGTAAAGAATCTTAAAACCTTTTGACTGAATTTATATTACCAAGGATTGTGATAAAATTAAAGACGCTGCTTATCTAACATTATTGTTGCTACATAGTGAAAACCAAATTCACAAAATAAAATATTTATGAATCAAGTTTAAAAAATCATGTTTGTGATTTTGCTCAAAATTGTGAAAGCTGGCATATAAAAAGAAATGGTACTTTTCCATTTTACTGGCCCAAGCGAAAAGTCGCCAATAATGATGCAGCCGCCAAACGGAATATCGCCTCCGGTAACCTTTTGCTGCCACATTTTTTATAGAAAGTCGCGGCCATTTTGTCACCAGCACCAAAATGGCGACTGTGTGCTGTCGCCAAAAAGTCTGCTTGGCGAGATTTGCACCAGTATAATGAAAAAGTATCAAAAAATTATACTTGCATATAATAATTTTTTCAAATTGAATGACATAAAGTTAATTATAATACTGTGAATAAATAATAGCAACAAGTTTAAACATTTTTAAAAAGTCATGTGGTAATACAAAGGCAAAGCATCACTGCCAACATTATTATTATTATGCATGAAGCAAATACCAGAATATTGCAAATGCTCAAATCATTTCTTTTTTTTTCTGTCCTAATAACCAATTAACATGAATATTCATTCACTAGTACATCATTAGTTGTCAAACCATAATTCTTCAAACAATTATTTGAAAGATCATTTTAAATTATACATTAAATAATGATGCAAGTAAGTCAATAAAATATTCTGGTAAATTAAATCATTTGATTGGAAATTTGGAATAAATTAGGTTTTTCAAATTTCTCACATTTTTGAAATACCCAAAAGCAATCTATCGTTTGAAAGAAAAATGAAAATATATGGTAGCATTTGAATAGAAATAACTGACCGTTGAATTCAAATATCCAAAAAAAAAAATTCATTCTTTTGTTACTCTTTTTATACAAAAAAGGAATAAATTTTGTCAAAAGAATTCAGTTGCGAATGTTTTTGTTGAATATATGCATTTTAGATCTCTCTAAAAATTATTGGCTCTCCATATGTATATGAATATCACAAAAAAATAATGATAAAACATTGATGGAACTTGGCATGTGACCTTTAGACCTGGGTTATGGATTTCTAGCTAATTTTTATGAGAACTTATTTGTAAGACTTCTTATTCAAAAATACAAAAAAAAATGATTTCATTATGGATGATACTAACAATAAAAATTATCTAATAGTGAAATTATCTATTTGAATATTTATTGAAGAGACTGGTCTCGCAAGACCAGTCTCTTCAAGAGTGGGTATTGAACCTAGAAAATCCATGTTTTTCTCATAGCCAGTTGTTTTCTGGATACTTACGGATCGGACAGTCAAGAAATTTATACGTTTTTGCTGATGACAGGAAAACAAAAAATATTGTCTATCCTATAGGACATGAATAATAAAGTAAAAAGTAAAAGTATATTGAGTATTATATGTTCTTTTGCTTCATATATCCTTCAATTTCAGCGAATGATTTTATTGCCAATGGGAAAATAAATATCATTCTTATTATCCTTCTTAATTGAACAAGGCAATTCAATTTCAGACGATATTCCAAAAGCAACGCGCAGTGTACAATCAAGTAAAGTATAATATTTGGATTAAATAATAATATAAAATAATTATATATACTATTTACGTCTCATTATATTATTTTTTATAATTTTGTATGTTTGGAACTAGAAATGTAAATTTTGTAATAAAAACATATAATTTAAAGTATCCTATTAAGGGAAATTTTTTAAAAATTGGATTTTTTAAAAATACTTTAAAATTATGGTTTTTAGATGTATTGCCAATTATAATACAAAATATTATAAATATAACACAATTATTTGAAAATATCGTATATTTTGTGAAATAGGAAAATTTGAAGTAAATTTCAATAAAATTTAACCAAAATGGTTGACACTCTACACAAACATGTGATGCAGCAATCCTATTTTTCTTTGTACTCAAATTATAGAATATAATGATGAAGGAAATGAACCAACATTTAAGAAGCATTTTGAGATGCAAAGAATTTTGGGTGAAAATATACATATATATATGTATTTTTTCTATAAATTAAAAACTTAATTTTTCGAAAAACACCTCTAAATGAAAAAGCATTTCACTAACAACAAAACATTTGGTTCATTTCATTGCCCATATTATTTAAAACACAAGCTGACTTTTTTTATGTAAATATCTCCATTAGTTTTTGATTTATCATATTAATGGTGGAAGAAAATTGAAAATTTTGAGGAAACTGTTGTTTCAGACAAATTTTAGCTGAAAAATATGTAACCCTGGATGATAGGTCAAGCCTTCCTTTTCCTCAAGAAAATCAACTGTTTTGGAAAGAGGAAAGTCTCAACTAAAAAAAATAACTTTTAAAAATATTCACCAATATGGTAGTTTTTCATGTAGTAGGATACCTTAAATGAAGATTCCCTAATCCAGTATTTCCATTAGTTCCTTGGTCTGATATCTGTTGGATTACCAAAAGCTTACTGAGATAAGGAGGTACAATTTTTCAGGATAATTAAAGAAGGAAAGAAAGAAACAGGAGGGAAAATATCAGAGGCCACAGGAATGTTTCCAGAACAAACCTTTCTTCTACAAGTTTCTTTTGAAGTTCCGTTTCGACGAGAGCTGCAGGGAAAAAATCGAAACGAGAAATCACTAAGGTAACGGGAAAAATTCTCTTTCAGGTATTTCAGGTTTCTTCACTTTGTAGACAAACCAATTGCTTCACTTTATTGGGCGAGGAAATTCTTTGGACACACAACAAGAAGCGACACTACTTTTAACTTAACCTCAAAAATAAACATAGCAGCCCAGTAGTTCTTCTTTATCGTCTGACGTACAGAAAAAATAAAAGAGGGAAGAAATTTCTTTACTTTGTTCTGGCAACGAGTTCGAGGACCAACTAAAGATACGGAAAGAAAATGATTTCGGCGAATTCTCTTCAAAAGCAAGAGAGAGAGAGAGAAAAAAGAATATATCGTCGATTGCTGTAATTGAAATATCAGATTTAGGACAGAAAGAAAAAAAAAATTCTAAACAGGGAAGAAAAATACGATGGAATTTTGCATCGTCGAAAACTGGATCTGGCGAAAGAAATATCGTATTTCCGAAGATTCTAATGTTAGCTGAGTTCTTAAAAAGGACAAAAGATACCCATGCACTTTTTTTCCTCTCTTGAACATCTTGCATTTCCATCATGATTAGATACTGAAGAAGTTACTCTTTTCATATTTGAAGAAAATGTCTTGATAAACATTTTTAGAAATACAGCATTTTCTTGAACAATTTCTTCAGTTTAGACTCTATTTACTATGGCTAACAATGAGTGTCTTGTTAAATTACCGAATATTTGAGAGTAAATACTGTTTGCCATCGTAAATATTTTGTCGAAGTTTTCTTAACTGATTTTTATTGGTAGTTCTCTGACTTTCCAGACCAAATAAATATCGATAAAAGATACTTCTTACAAAAACTGAGATTTTGTAAGATACTACTATTACTTCTTGAAGTAGATTCAAATTGAGTAAGAAAGTATATTTAATAAAGGGAAAAGCAATGGAAATGTATCGGTTGTTTGATAAACATTTAAGATTTCAGATCTCGTTTCGAGGAATAATAAGTTCAAAACCGATGGAATGGTAGACAACCTCTTGTCCAATAAACAATAACCTACTCACAAAGGATGTGCATTTTGATAAAAGCAATTGAAATGCACCAAAAGATATAAATGCTTATCAAAATGTATTTGATAAGCATTTATATCTTCAGTACTTGCGTTGAACAGAAATAAGTTTGCAATCGAATCAATAGCGAGCGATCTTTTGTCCAAAAAATAATAAATAAACCATTCAAATGGTACCTACATTTAAGGTACTAAAGGAAAATTTTAATAAAAAATGCTTCAAAAAAAACCCTTATGGTTGTTTTTTTTTCTTTATACAAAGCATTTATAACCGTGTATGCATTTCATATAATATATTTTAAAATGCGTAAAGCAATGGACATAAATGGGTTGTTTGAGAAACATTCAAAACTCCAAATCTTGGTTTTGGGAGTTATAAGTACGAAATAGAAGGAATTGTGGACAGATATTTGTCCAATAAACAATAATCTACTCAATAATGATACTCATTTTGGGAAGAACAATTGAGATGTATCATGTATTTGGATAAGAATTTATCATTTCAGATCTTGCTTTCTTCAGTGCAAAATTTTTAACCGAATGAATGTTCAACGATCTTTTATCCAAAACATAGTAAATCACTCAAAAGATGCATACATTTAGGTAATAAAGATAAAAGTTTAATAAAAACAAGATTCTTGCACATAAAGCCAAATATCAACATTTTTTTTTATACAAAGCATCTGCACCAGTGCATACCTTTCATATAAAGGTATTAAATCAAGGATAAATCTTAATAAACTTAAAGATTTTCTGCCTTTAAATAGAATTTATCAATGAAAATGGCATACAGTTTTATTCAGTATTATAATAAGTTATTTTAAAGTCAAGTTAAATTTAGATTTTTTAAGGACCCCTTTTTTATATTAGAAGTCAAGAGAGTTCTCCCAAATTCTTATACCAAATTTGTAACTGAATCAATAGTGAAAGATCTTTCGTCCAAAACATAGCAAATCATTCAAAAGATGCATGCATTTAAGTAATAAATATAAAAATTTAATAAAAAATTTCTTGCATATAAAGCCAAATATTTCAACAGTCCTTTATATAAAGCATCTGTATTAGAGTATACATTTCATATAAAATTGCTTAATCAAGAATAAATCTCATAAACTTAATGTCTTTAAATAGATTTTATCAGTGAAAATGGCACACAATTTTATTCACTGTGCTATTTTATATTCAAGTTTAATTTAGATTTTTAAGGGGTTCATTTTTTATTAAGAGTGTTCTCCTTTATTGTTCTTAGAATAAGATTATTATTTTATTAAGAGTGTTCTTTCGCTTTGTTGATGGTCATCGAAAATACGTCGAAGGGAAAACTGCAGTCGTTTGAAATCAACAGGAATGTCAATTCTTGAAATGAGTACATCTTCACTAATCGGCTTTCAGTTAAGAATGGTTTACTTTCTTCTTGCAGCATATTTGTCCTTTGATTCTAATGCGCGTGCCTTTCGATCCTTGCTGCATATTTATCTTGAGATTTTGAAGCACGTAAATTTGCAATTCGTAAACCATCTGCTTCATTGCTAGCTTTCATTCTCCGTTTTTTAGAGAAATTCAAATAGGCTAATTTCTATTTTCTCTACTGGTAACGTTTTCGGGACTTATTTTTTGTTATAGCAATCAACACGATATACGTTTGTGCAACCGAAATATCGTTTATCGATTCACTGAATAAATAGAAAAATTACTGTTTGCACTGGAAAATGTCCATTATGTAGAATTTAACTTGATAGGTATCAATATTGATAATTCTATTTTGCATATGTATATATATGAAATAAACTCTGAATAATATTATAATATAATGAACAAAAAAGCTACAAATATGGCATGATAAATGTAATATGCCTCTAACCTTCACACAAGTTTAAGCCATACGTTGACCAAGTTTCACGGCAATCAGTTGAACTTTAGGGCAGCTCATATGGTACGGACGAACAAAAATTCATTTTTATATATTAGCACATTTATATATCACAGAGAGAGAGAGAGAGATTCTATTTTTTTAATCTTTTATAAAAGAAATATTCGAATGCCCCCTCTTCCATAATATCTAATGTTACTAAATGTTGAAATATTGTTGCATGTTATGTATAATTAATGTTACTAAGTACTGAAATATTGTTGCATGTCGTCTTTAATTAATTTGACTAAAAATTGAAATGTTATCTGCCATTTATAACTAGAGGTAGTTATAGCTATCAGACAACAATACGAGGGATTTACGCAGCAAATCACTTAACGAGTGATTTGCATTGCCAATATTTGCGTAGTTTCTTTGTCTAATATTCCCTAATAAACTTCATCATTGGAAATTAGACAAAAACATCATTAAGAAATTGGAAAAGAATTGTACGATTATTAAATTAACACCATTAAAAATCATTTTTTTTAGTTTTATGAATGGTGTAGAAATGATTTTGTGTCGTAACATTTTCTTAAATTATCATGAAAAATCTTCAAAAATTCAACAAATTTTTATTTAATTAAAATTTTAATGAGGAATTCCTTAAAAGGCAACTATATGCCAAACCTAATGACGTATAATACGATGTTTAAGACATATGTCAAGCTATTTGATTTGCAGAATGCCAATGCACACACATTGATCTTTATCTTTGTTAATAACACTGATTAATAATTTGTGTAGGGGGGGAGGTATTCGGTTTTCCATGGGTCAGATAGTTTTACCTTCAAATATGGCATATATATAGTCTGGAAGGTGAAAACGTGCATCTTAGAGCGATTTTTGAAATTTTAATTAATTAAAAATTAATTGTTGAATTTTGACTTTTTTTCTCCCTTATTTCATAAAATTTTGTTGCATAATGATTACTTTTAACCTGTTCCAAATTCCAAATAATATCGATTTAATATTTTCAGTTTAATAATCGTACATATATTTCCTATCTTTAACAATTTTTAAGAATATTTTTAATCTGATTTTCGTTTAAAGATTATTCTTTTGTTGTCTTGAAATACAAACCCTTTTGAATGTTTCATTAAATATTTAATCGCATGATTTTTTGCATTGTTGAAAGCTAAATAAAAAGAATTTCGTTTAATATCTGCATGGTACTTAGTATAAGATGAAAAAAAAAGTAAAGTAGTAGTAAAAAGTAAAATTTAGTATATAACAAAGCTATAATGTCACGAAACTGATCTTTATACGAAAAAGTCATACACACGATGTATAGATCATATACATGACAAATTACAATGACACAACTTTAATGCCCCACTATTTGACGGTGTAAGAACATGAAGATATTTTAAGCAATTTAACTGAAGTTAAACATTACAAATATTTCCTGCAAACTATGTAAAACGCAAAAGGTCGGTTTATTATTACATAAGATAAATATTTCTACCTCTTAAAATGTTCATTTTATCAACTAATTTTTCAGCTAAAAATTAATTTATTTCTATAATTGATCCCTAACAACTATATATAAATCGCTAATCATCGCTATATATTTTTCAGCACTGAAACTTTTTATTCTTATAAATAAATTAATCAGTATATGCATTATGTTTGTTCCTTTTTTATATTTTTAGCGTAATACACATCTATATTCCAACTCTTTGATAATTAAAACTATGAAAATCTAGTTTTATATTAATAGTATCTATCTACAACTGATATTAGTACATAGTTTTCTTTGAAGACATCAGTTTTTGTTCATTGTATCTATTGATAAAAATGAATCGTAAACTTTGAGTTTGGTTGGTAATAAAAATGGATTTGTAAAACTGAAAGAAGTTTAATTTAGAATTTTTTTTTTCTGATATTGTTTGCAATTAGCATTCTTATTAAATGCTTTTTTTAAACATAAATCAGCTTATTTCTTCCGGACATCAATGGAAATTTTGAATTTTTACAACTGTCATTTTAAATGTTGCCAATGTAAAGATTTAATGTTTTGAATTGTTAGAAAGCAATAATGTGTATTTGTGTTTAATATATATTTGATAAACACGTATTTTATATTAATACAAAAACTGATAAACTAGTTCCCTTTGTTACACCTTTTAAATTTTTTGTATTTTGTTCATGCTTTTTTACATGTTCATTGAATGAAAAAAATGTCATTCATAATTTACATTTTATATTGATTTGCGGACTCAATTTACTAGTTTTTTTAAATAATAAAATACAAATATACGTAATATCGAATTATTATCATTATTATATAATTAAGTATATTTTACCTAATATGAAGGCATAAAAAATGTGCAAAAATTTATATTGTATAATTTTTCCCTCAATATATTTATTTATTCAAACAACATAAAAAGTATTTATTTATTTTGTTTAAAACTTTTCCTTATAAGAAATATGTGCCTATTTCAAGTGACTGACTCTTTAGCTGTGTATTAATTTCAACTTTCTCAAGATCTTAAAATAATTAATTTTTAATCACATTAAGTCCAAACTTCATTTTAATTTCCTAATTGCGCTTACTATTTATTCGATGCTTCAGAATATACATGAGCACAAAATAAATGATTTATCAGCTGAATTCAGTGAATTGATATTCTTCTAATGGTATATAAGCTCTGATTGAAATTATGTACATTTTTATCATCTGATTTTCTGCTTTTCTATTTGAACTGCAGCGTTCCCTGAACCTGTTTCTATGAAAAAAATATATATAAAAACTGTCAAAGAATATCAATTTTAGTTCCATTTACGTGCTTTGGATTAAATTCATTTGAAGAATTCAGCGTCTATTCTCTATTTTCCTTATTGTCTGTGTCTAATTCCTTATTGTCTGTGTCTGATTCCTTATTATCTGTGTCTGATTCCTTATTATCTATGTCTGATTACTTATTGTCTGTCTGATTCCTTCCAGTGTCAGATTCCTTATTTCCTATATATGCGTACAGGTAAATGTAAATATAATAACACAGCTAATATATGAACAAAACATAGTTTCTTTTTTATTTATGCTAGGATATATAGATGAACTACATAAAACATAGTAAGAATAAAGGATCAAATCATGGCTTCGTTCAAGGTTGTCTTCATTGGTCATTTCTTCAGCATAGTCATCATGTTCGCCTTCCAACTAAGATGCCATGGCCATACTTTTGAACATGAATTTCTCTTTATACCTCTGAAAGCAGCTCGCCAAACATGCAATGTGAGCATCCTTGCATTGCACGAGTACCGTCTTGCTCTCGGAACGGCGCACGCAGTCGATCATCATCAGCAAGCACTTCTCCACAGAGCAACCTGAAAAATAATAGTTTCAAAATATCGTTCACTTTATTTTATCCCATGTTTTGTGACTTGTTATCCTTGAAAAGCTATTTTAACCTAAAATAACGTTACTTTGATGTGTGGTGGTATCTTAGTAACAGCCACTAAATATCGATGATGGCTCTTGTCTAGCTGATATGTTAAGTGGCTGCAAATCGTAAGGTTGCGAGTTTGGCACAATTCAATTTCCCTATTGGCGCGAAACCACAAACACCACTCGAGATATTGGCACAAGTGCAGTCAATACATTCCACCACACTGATGACGTCGGACAATGAAACGCTTTTCACTTGCCATAACGTATGATGCTACCGAAACTCTCTTTTCCCTCACCATAGTGCTTGGCGTTATAAAATCGTTCGTCTCTCCTCTGATTCACTGGTAGGGGAATATTGTGGCGATGCCTTTATAAGCCAGTAACAGCACTAAACATTGCTGATCGCTTTTGTCTAGCGGAAAGTCACGAGTTTGATCCTTGGTGCAATTCAATTTCCTCATTGGCGTGACATCACAAATACCGCACGAGATATTGGCACAAGTGCAGTCAATACAATCTGCCACACTGGTGACGTCGGGCAATGAAACGCTCTTCGCTCGTCATAATGCTTGGCGCTATCGAAACACATTCTCTTCGCTCACCATAACGCTTGGCGCTACCGAACCAGTCTCTTCTCTCGCCATAACGCTTAGCGCTACCGAAACACTCACTTCGCTCGCCATAACACTTGATGCTACCGAAACACTCTCTTCACTCGCTATAGCGCTGGTCGCTATAAATTCATTCATCTTTCCATGACTCACTGGTGGGGGAGTATTGTGGTAATATCTTAATAATCCAGTAACAGCCACTAAACTTTGACTTCTGTCTAGCGGATATGTTACGCGACTGAAAATCCTAAGGTCGCTAGTTTGATCCTTGGTGCAATTCAATCTCCAAATTGGCGTGACTCTACAATACAATCCACTACAGCTGCACATCATCCAAAGGAAAAGAGACCACAGCAGGTTCCTCCATTCTTTCATTGTATTTATTTCATCAATTTATGTTTAATTTGAAAACTTATGCTAATACATACATCGTCGATGATCACTTCCTTCCCCAACCACATCACCAATAATTTTCATTTTGTGGAGAAATATAAATCGTTGATAGAGCGACCTAAGTCTTAACAACTGAACTGACACAGTCAGCTAATTTTTTTGTCATTTTTTTTTCTATTTAGTTTTCATAGCTAGTTAATTAAAATGCTCTGTTTTTGTGATAGTACAATTTAAAATAGTATTTTTATTTGATGCCATAAGATGCAATACTACAATATTTATATCAGGGCTTCGAACCGGAACTGAACCGAAAACCGAAAACCGGAAAAAACCGTTATTTTGGTCGGAACGAAAACCGGAACTGAACCGAAAAAAATATCGGTTTATTTCGGTTCGATATATCTTTCAGTCATTTTGTTACTGTTACCAACTTATCAATATTTTCTAATTTAACGTCAACTTTATAATTATCATTACATGTATACTGCTTCTCGATTTCCTATTTTGATATTCACTAGTATTTTTCTGTTTCAGTTTCGCATGAAACTACTTGTAGAAGACATATTTAATTCAGTTGATTAAACTAGAAGTATAGATGATTTTTTAAGAAAAATATCGAGTTATATTTTATTTTTCACATCTCAGCATGCAATCATCCACGGATGTTTGTATAGACAGTTTAGATCAGGGAGGAGTAAATAGACAGAAGAGACCCTAAGTGACGTAGCATGAAGCATCTATCAAGTCTTCTGCTCATCAAATGGGTGTTTGGTAATGGCGGCGATTCAAATGTTTCGTAATAGTAGTATTTTATTAGAGACTTTTTTAAAAACTAAAGAATTGGCTGGAATAAAAACACATAGAACCTCTATTTCTACCGAGATTGACATTGAATTCATTTAAAATAATTTTGACAATGTACAAAGGCTTGTATAAAGCATAATATTTTAGATTTCTGGGAAGAGAATAAAATTACATATCCGCACTTGTATAAGATTGCAATGGTGGTTTTGGCAGCTCCAGCTACACAAGTTAGTGTTGAAAGAGCGTTTTCAGGTTTGAAATTTACTCTACGAGACAACAGAAGTAATCTCAGTAAAACCACGTTAGAAGATATATTAATAATTACAGGCAATTTTCATATGTTAAATAAATAATGTATTTTTTACATAATTATTGCAAGGCCAAGTGCACGATGTGAGAGTCAAACGACGAATGTGGGTAATCATGAACCTAGTTGTTAAATGCGATTTTGATAATGAATAACAATGCCAATGCTCGCCGTCCTCTACTCACCGCTCTTATCGTACCTGCTGTTTGTATCAATTCACATAGTGTACCAATTAAAAAAAGAATAAAATCTTCTAAATTTTGATAGAATTACATTTTTTGTTTATGATAAAATTATATTTTTAGTACAAATAAGAATATACATAAAATGAAATTATTAATTTGGAACTGAACCGAAAACCGTTATTTTTGGCGGAGCGAAAACCGGAACTGAACCGATATTAATTTTTTTAGTTGAACCGGAACGAAAACTGGAACAAAAAAAATTACGGTTCGAAGCCCTGATTTATATTATTAAAATAATGCTACTGATGTGTTTAGTGAGTATGAATAGTTGTTCTAAAATAAAAGCTTTTTTTTTCAGTTAAAGTATATTCTAAAATAAAAGAATAAAATTGTTTCAAAATTTCTGCAACCTTCGAGTGAAACGAAATAATTATTATAATAATTATTAACTTTATGTCAGACATAATCATTGATCTTTAAATGATTATTAGGCTTAGGAAGTTTTAATTCTTAATATCCAAAAATAATACTTTTTTCATAAATAACATAAGATTTTATATATTCAATAATTACTTTTAGACAACAAAAGCTAATTAATCATTTACACTTCTATCAAAATATTTTTTAACAAACCAAACGAGAAGTTGAAAAAAATCTTAGAGCAGTCTGCATTGTTTTCAGGATATATTCTTAATGTATAACATTTTGCAAAATAATTGAATGTAAAAATTATTTCCACAAATGCATAAGAAAAGTAATCTTTTTGTGAAAAAGAAACTGAAGAAGAAAGAATAAAATAATTAATATTAATTTTTGAGCTGTTTTTTATAAAGCAAATTTATTCTTTTCTATTCTTGGAAAAGAGACTGCATTTCAGAATATTTGAAAAGTTGACTAACAGTTTACTGCTGTAATACCAGTCATGCTTCATGCAGGATTATTAGCATTTAAATACAGCTGGAGATAATTCTTAAAGAATGTGGAAATTGCAGAATTTTATATAAATCTATAATAACTTTTCCAAAAGAAAATACTGTTGTTTCGATCCGTAAGATGGCACTATTAAACAAATGGGGGTTTTTTTTCCAAAAATGAAATATATCTTTCAGTTTCACACTAGATGGCAGCACAATGTAGTCCTTAATTCGCATATTTGATAAAATTTAACTGAGAAATTGTCATTTTTTTAAAGCTCATATTCTTAAAGATTTTCAATAACGTTTCTATCTAGCAGAAAAATAATAATAAGAAGAAAATCTGATTTTGAAGCCTTGCAGAATTGTATAATTAAAAAGAAATTATTTACCAAAAATATTAATCATATTTGTAAATCATTTTCAATAATATGATATTTCTAAAGAAATATTCGTATTAATACCTGTAACTTTAAAAAGATGAAGACAGCGATCATTTTAAATATAGTACTTTTTTAAACATTTAAGTTCTAAAAAAATATTTAACGTCTATAATTTATAAAAGTTTATTTAAATTATTATTCCCGTATTTATGAAAATGCTTGCATTAATATCTGAAATTCCAATATTCCTTACTAAACTAAAGAAAAAAAACAATATATTCTAACTTAGGTCATTATGTTTGCTTCTAACTTATGTAATACTTAAACTTATACTTATGTTATACTTAACTTACAGTTTTGAAATTTAGCAACAGGGAAGTTGTATTTTCAGGCATTTTTGTTTAAGAGTTCTTATATCCTAAGAATTATGGATTGCCGATGAAGTTAGATAAAAATTAAATAATGTCACAGATGGTCCGACTGAGGAACAGATCAACGATTCAATATTTTTCCTTCTTTTTTACAAAGAAATCGATTTTTTTTAATCGATTGGGGTTTTTTGTGGTTGCTTTTGTTATTCGTTTTCCACTTTTTATGTCATGCGATATTTTAAATTCTAGTTATTTGAAATCTAAAGGTTAAATGAAAGTACGTTATGATAAATTGTATAAGAAATAAAATATTGATGCAAGAAAATTTTACAAAATAATAGTATAGAAAAACGCTTCATGCGATGCAAATCTCAGCAATCATTCTATTTATCTTTTTAAACATCCTAGCAAAAGTCATATTGAAAGTTGATACTCACCACTGGAAAATTCATCATTGGCGATAGACTTTTTGGTCCACCAGGCTGAAAATAAAGTGTCAGAACTGATTATTTCAATAATAAAATATTTTATATATTGTTGAAAAACATTTTCTAATTTTAAGTAAATGTAGACATTCTGAACAGTACAAGCTGCTGAAATCTTGGATGTGAATAAAATGAAATTTTATTTGGTGAAATTTAATACCTGATAGATAATTTAGGGAGCATATAAGGCGATTGTTTTGCTTTAATTACAAAGTGACAGAAAAATATTTGTTCCTTAAAATATTTGGTTTCAAGTGACAAATCGAGTATGTGTTATGATGCATTAGTCTTCACATTAATAACCACAAATCAGCAGATCCAGAAGAAAAATAATTCATTGCAAAATTACTCCATAATTAGTAAAATTTGTGGCCATATGTTTAATAAATACAGGGAACTTTCTTTCATTTAAAGATTCCAATGACCAAATTTTTTTTATAAAATTATGAATTTTTGTAACTTAAAAATCTAAAAAATATGAAATTTTTCATGATAAATAACCTCTAAATTTTTTTGCACACAAAAAATGTAAATACGTTTAAGAGGTGCCTAATAGAAATAATAATTAAATACCTATTTTTGTAAGAAGTAAATACAATAAAATACCTATTTTTGTATTAAAAGGTTGGAAAATTTTTATATAGAATAATTAATGCTGTATCAAATCTTATACGATTATAAAGAATAGACATTAATATTAACACAAATATCCATCTTTCTACTGCAGGAACCACTGCTAGATTCATTGTTAATTTATAAACTTCGATGTTTCAAACCTATATGTATCTGCAATCAGAGAAATTTCTTTTTATTAGACTAAAATTGAAAAATTAATTTTTGCTGACAAATACTCTTAGATACCTTAAAGAAAATGAGGGCAATAAGAATATATGAGGATAGATGCAAGGATAGATCAAATAATGAAAGGTTTAAATTTATGCTAGCTTATTATATTTTTATACTTATTTCATTTAGAATTTTCTGATTTATTTATAAAGAGCCTCCTAAATTAATATTATAGACTTCCCTAAACATTAAAAATAATGAAATCCTTTATTTCAAATGAGTTTTGAAATAAGAGCGAAAAAGGTGTAATTATTTGTCCTTTTCCATTACTGATCTTATTCGTGGATTAGTTTCTTTCAACAAATAATATAAAAATCACGAACTGCGTATTGTGATACCAATGAAGGCAATAAAGACAATTTTAGTTCAATTCTATATTCTAGGATCAATGTGTATGGTCGATTATTATTAAGACTAACCGGTGATTATCAATAATATTTAAACCGGTTAGTATTAATGATAACCGATTATTCATATTGACCTTAACATATATACGTATATCGAAAGGGTAAAACTCTCTCTTCATCCCATGCAACTACTTCTTCTTCTTGTATACAGCCGACCACCCCGCTACCACTGATTGTAGCAGTATCGACAGGAATTTTTATGATCGACTGCTGAATAAGTATTGTCCAACCTTACATTGACCTAACACTCAGACTAACATTCCTTTCGGAGTAGTAAATAGTCGACTTTCACCCCATCTGCACACTCTCAAACAGTTGGAGGGAGACTATCAATCTTTAATATCGCATCCTTCTGGGTTTTGAGATGACCTGGTACCATCAGTATTGTACTTAAATCATTTTGACAATCTTCAGGTTTCTCCCTCACTCTGATACCTACATACATTCCATTAAATAGTGGTAACACGTACCGTTTCTCCACAAATGCATTTATTTTCCTAAGTTCATCTGAATCTTTTGGAATATGCAGGAAATTTCCCATGTCCAGATATTATTTGAATTATCAGTGGATGGCATCTTCTTATTTTTATTTCCGGATTAAGATTAAAGTCGACAGTTACTCTTAATTTTTAGACATATACCATCTGTCAAACCACTGTAGTTTTATTTCTTCCCTCCATTCCCCTTTTAAGACGCCACTTGATTTGGGGACAATATTATCAACACTCTCTTTCTGTGTCACCAACTTCGCATAGTGATCCGCTTTTTCATTACCATATATCCCAATGAGGGTCTTAATCCAATTCAACTCTATCGTTTTGTTAATTTTAACACTTTTTATCTTTTCTTTTACCGTCCCTATTTCCTTATTACAATTGTGATATGACTGTATGCCTTGTAAAACTGGCAGAGAATTGGAAAAAATTGTGCACTTCTGTCCATCCTCCACTCTTTCACAGTATTCAATGGCCATCTTTAAAGTTTGGATATTTTGTCTAAAAACTTGTTGCATCGTTCGATAATCTCACAAGACTTTTATCTAACATTTACCCATAGTAGTATTGCAGCTCCTACTTTACTTTCATCGTTTGAACAATCTGTAAAAATTTCTATTCCATCCATTATGCAACTACTGCCATTTAAACGACGACAACAATGCCGATGCATAATTTAGTTCCAGAAAGATCTCAAAGTGAAGGTCGGGAAACGACAAGATATAATAATAACAAATGATAAATAATAACAAATCAATTAGGGCAATCAAGATCAGAAATGGCTTTAAAACTCTAAAGCTATGGAAAAGAGCAATTTTAAAGCTATCTCATTTTTAGTTATTCAAGCGATAATAATGGGTTCCGACGTTTGCTTTAAGACTTTATATAAACCGAAAATATGAAGATCTTCATTTATAAAACATTACTTAGGAAGTCAGAATGTAACTCCGGAAGTGGTTTGGAAACAAAAAAATTAAAATAAGCAAGACCCGTTTTTTGGTGAAGCGTGCGCGGGAATTGAAATGCAATAGCAACTATTTTTAAATAACTTAATTGAATGGCAATGACTTTGGGCTTTGTTTCTCTCTAAAAATTGCTCCTCTTTTTGTAGGAAAAGGAAGAAAGCGTTGCGAAGGAAATCAAAATTGCAACTAATGGCCATTTGATATCCAAAATGCTTTTGGGCACATTTCACACACTCTGCATTTATATTTGTAACGAATTCAAGCAAGAGAGTACTTACTGTTTCTTTTTTCTAAATTATCCTTCCATCCATTTGAAGAAGCCCCCGCAAGTGAGTCGTCACTGTATTCTGTAAAAAAATTAGATAATTTTACATATTATTAGTATAATGTGGTAAAATCCTATTTTAGCCCACCTCTGGCGACTTTTTCAAAATCTCGCCAATTTTTCAAAATCTCGCCAAATTGAAAGTATTTGAATTAAAAGGTTAAGAAAAAAGAATTCTTACCTTTCGCCAAAAAATTCTTATTATTCGCCAAAGGTGGGCTAAAATAAGATCGACCCGTATAATTCAAACATTACATGATAGCTATGGGCTTAAATATGTAATGATCACATAATGTATTTTTCTATTGTTTATTACGTGAAGAAAAAAATATTCATTATAAATTTTAGAATTTTATTAATCAAATATTGTGTATATTGATGCATATAAATTTAAGAATGATATCAGATATCTCAAGATGAATTATTTTGGCCTATTTTTCGCCAAATATCATTTTTATTGCTACACTAAAAGCCATCTCTTAACATCAAAAAACATTTTGGCGTGTTCATGGACGGTTGGCAAAATTTTGTTGTCATGGACAAGAAATTAAAATCGAATTTTAAATTATACTATTAATGTTTAAAATTAAATATCTTAAAATATACTAGATGTTTTTTAAATGCATTAGCATCATACTCAAGGGAAAAGTTTATCCCTTTGATCTTTTGGAGATTTTTTTTGACCCCAAAATCGGACCAAGGGTAAAAATTTACGACCAGTAATTCAAAAATAACGTCAATGAAAACAAAACAGTATTGAAACCAGAAGTAGTGCTGAAATTTATCACCAATCGAAGGGGCACCCAAATCTACACTAGAACTAGAGAATATAGAAGAAGTTTCCACTTTATAGAAACATCATTTTGTAAAGAGACTTGGAATGAGGGAAAAATATTGAGAGAAAAATTGAATTTTGCTCAAATGCTTGACATTTTAGTGTTACTTTATTTTCAAGTATATCGCTACAATCAATAACAACCAAAATTCACAATATGAGTGTGTTAAGAAGTTTACCATTGAGATTAGTTAAATAATGCCAAATGTGATTCTAGTGAAGATTTTTGCCTTCTTGGCATTTTTGTACATTCTAAATGCATTCCTCTCAATTTTGTGCAACTCGAAAAGTCATTTCTTACCATATTTTGTAATTATCCAAGTACAATGGACTTTTGAAAATTTTTGATTTGCTGGTAGAATTTTGCCGTCCTTGGCTACAAATCAGATGCTGATATTAAGTCTTATAACTTATAGTTGCTTGATTTATGCAAATAGAAATCAAAAATAATGGTAAAACTCTACTTTAGGATGCTTCTTTACTACGTCAGAGATAACAACAATACTAATTCGTGAATCTAAATGACGATCAGATAAAAAACATTATAAAACAGTTATTCAAAACCATCTTGATTTTTGAGGCTATTGACTTGATATTGTTGCATCCTTGGAGGGCTGAAGGGGTTTTCTAAACTAGGTTTCAATTAATATAATTATTTTTGTGGGTAACTTTCAATTTATTAATTCTAGCTTAATTTGGATGAGATCACATCAAGCAAATTCTTAGGACAAGGAATTTTTTCAGTTATTATTGTATTTTTATCGCATGGAGAAAAGTTTAGGATGGTATAATTAAACTTTAAGTATCGTTTAATAATATATGGCACTCATGTTTTAATCGAAGGAGTAAGCGAACTTTTGGCTTAAATGGATGCGATTGGTGAATTTCAAATTTAAACGAATATCAGTGGTGAACAGAATCTATACACTATGTTATTCTTTGGCGATTGTTTTGGCTGTAAATCGTTAATATGCAATTAAAACACAAGTACCGACTGTTTTTAAGGTTATACTGCTATGTTTTCAATATTTATGCAAAACTGCGATACCTGTTCTGATATGTCAGTACTTCTTATAATTTCAAGAACGCTAAATTAATTTATATTTTAATTTCCAGACAAAATATTCAAATGCTTGAAAAATTCCCCCGAAATAATTAATAATTAAACAAAATAATTAATAATTAATACCGCGAACAAAGTCTCCAAATGAATAATGTGAATTTATCAAATTTGAAAGTTAAATTTTATGCAATTTTGTACTTTTTGGCGAATTTTCACTTTTTCCCACTAACGATTATTTGGTGATTTTTTGCTGCCCCCATATAACAGAAAAGTACCACTACTTCTTATTTTCTCCAGTTTATGACATCGGAAAACACTAATATTTTAAATAGAAAATTATACAACCTGTAATTATCGAAACACTGTATAACTTATCAAAATAGAACCTCAAAATCCGAAATAAAAATAAATATCTCTTAAAGTGTCAGTTTTTTAAGTGCTGAATCAATGATTAGGCATGAATTAGAATAATACATACCTGCATCTACATGCTGCCAGGCAAGAACTAAGTACAAGCAGGATATAACGATGAAACTGAAAAACGTCTGAGAGTAGGGCATTTTGATTCCTATTGATCAAAGGAACTACCTGCAAAAAAGACACTACTATCAAAAAATTATATATTAATTATATATTACTTTCAAAGGTTAAGTACTGTTAAGTGAGTTTTAATTTATTAAATCATTGGAATAAAAATTATGATTTAGTATTTTCTACAGTTTTATCTATATTTTTATCATTAAATCCTATAAATAAAATTCTAAACAATATTTAATTTCGCACATAATAATTTGGCATGTGATTGTATTTCACACTTATTTAAAATTTCTTTCATTCAATATTTACTTATAGATTTCAAGTGCAATATGTTTACTTTATCAATCTGTACATGCAAAATAATTAAAATTTTACAGTTGTATCCTATGGTGCTCATTACGAACTTATAATACAAGCTGGTGTTCTGGCTTATGGGTAGCGTGTATTCCTAATGTTCTTGGCGTCCCCGAGTTCGGGCATCGTTGTTATTATGTGTTCTATCTGTGAGTAGTGGGAATGTGCACCCCTGTAAAAAGGGGTTGTGCAAGCGAATGAGAAGCAGGAGGTAGCTATGTCATACCCTTGACCCTAGTTGGCATGACTGAAAAATAAAGCATGCTAATTTAGGCTTAAAATCACTGGCAGGGATCAGTGGGTTTGTCAATGAGAAGCGCCATTGGAAACAACAACAGCATATAATACAAGAACTTTACTTGTGGGGAAAATTATCGCTTCGAACTCAAAAATCATTATTAATAAGAATGCAATTAGGATCTCTTTTTTATTTTCTCATATTGGAGGGTATACAAAGAGAAAATATTCTAATCGGCTTGTCAATGATAAGTGTCATTGGAAACAACAACATATAATACAAAATACTTCACTTGTGAGAAAACTGTCGCTTTGAACTCAAAAATCATTATTAACAAGAATGCAATTGAAATCTCTTTTTTACTTTCTCGTAATGGAGGTATACAAAGAGAAAATATTCTAATAGTCAAAAAATTTGAATTCGTTCAAAGAAATGTCTGATAAAAATTTTTAGACGATATTTAATAAAGATTCATTTTAAATTAAGCATTCTGATACCGTCTTCGCACACAATAGCCCATTCAAAAAATGTTAAAACACTTAAGTTTTCAGCATAAAATCTTAAAAATGTATAATATACTTTGTACAACATAAATGCAAATAGGCTTAAAGAAGAAATAGATCCTTACCTAAAAGAGATACTGGCGAAATATCTACAGTGAACGATGATCGGTAACACAACCTTTATATATGTCTGAAGAAAAAGGTCTTTCGGTAGTCGTTATTAAACATGCATAGATTTCGGCAGCAAAAATAGACCTAATTATTGTCACATAATCCTGCTGGATTGCTAAAAACACCCACTGGCACTGAACATCCATCTTCATTGAAGGAAATATCCTTTAATCCCAAATACCATCTAGAATCTCATGGTATTTGCACTGATAAGTCTCCCTGATGATATTGAGGATTATATGACCAAACCAGAAAAGATTTCGATGTCAGGGAATCTGTTCTTTGGTTTCTTCTCCTTCAGCTTCTTGTTGTATTGAGCTCAGTGTGAGATAGTGGATTGGAAGAGTGGGATTATGAGGAATCCATAGGACATCGATTCAAAGCTCCAAAAGACAGAGCAATTAAGTCTTGATTGAGAGCAATTTCTATTCTTAGAAGAGAAGAAGCATTTCAAGCGTTGTTGCTGTCATTAGAGAACTATAAACTCATGTAGGTCAGTTTTTATTGCTTATTTACCACCATTGGCAACCATTTGGTTGGGATTAATAGCCACTAAAATTTTCGATGTAATATTTTCTGTATTTTGCTGAAAGTAGCTTCTTCAGCAAAATATTTCAAGATTTAAATTTTGATTATATAGAAAACGTTATTATAGAAGACATACCTTATCTTGCTCATTGAACTATACTCTTTTTTTTAGTTTCCTGGCATTTTCCCTAAAATCTAAAAAGGAAATGTTTAATTTGAAAGGGAAATGTTTAAACTTCAATTAGTACAAAATTCCTTTCTGCTGAAACTAAACATGTTTTCCATTAATATAAAAGTTTTTTCGTTCAGGATTGCTGCAGATATATTGAATGTTATAGAATTATTGAATTAAAAATGTGAATATTAAGTATATGTAAGTTTTCGGATATATATATATATATATATATATATATATATATATATATATATATATATATATATATATGCTTAAAATAGTTTTTCGAAACTACTTAAGAGTACAGGAAAAATTTAATTCGAAAAAAAACCTGATCTTATTCAAAAGATAACTTAAGAAAAGCTAAATTTTTAAAAAATACTAAAATTAATTTTGTGCAATTTTGTTTGGGAAGTTAAAGCGGGAAAAAGCAAAAATTTTGATTTAAAATTATTTAAAATTCTAATACTTTTTTAAGTCGTTCTGGATTGCATATTTTCAACTTCTAAAGTTATATATGCTAAGTTTCATAACACTAAACTAAAAATACAGCCTCTGTAACACACACTTACTTCTTTATTATTATTACAGATAAATATTAGTTAATATAACATAAGTAGTACAGCTTTTAAATCTTTCTATGAATAATCCTTCAATCTTCAAAATTTTTTATGTATGAATTTTTAATCAGTTTTAACCTTTATCATATTTTATTTTCAACTTTTAATTAAAATTAAAATAATAATACTTTAAAAACCACTGATAGCTAATTTTTCCCATAAGTTATTAATATGTGTTACATTAACACTAAATTTGGTTCACAAATGACAAATATAACAATAACTATCTTCGTTTGAAAGACTGACTTACGCTTAGTTTTAAGTATTGTAAATAACTACTTTGAAGCAAACAAAAAGTTGTCCAAGGATATGCTAAACTAAGAGAAAAAATTCAAAAATAATGGTAGAATAGCTCTAAGTGTAAAAATGCCTAAGAGTCAATATTTATATCTAATTAAATGAATGTTTGTATTTTGAAATGTTGACATTATTATTCTTCGCCACTTTTTATAGAATTGAGTTAACAAAATGTGGTTGAATTTAACTAGCTTGTTTAGGAGGAGTTATGGAACATTGCGCAAATATACACAATGATTTTTATTTATAATAAGATAACTTTTCCTTATTTTTTAAATGTATCCTAAATTTCCATTTAGATTATATCTGGTCTTCCGTATGGTCTAGATTTTCGTTTCTGCTCAACATCTAAGAATGAGCAGTTAGAAGTCACATTTTTATTTATTCAAAAATTATAATTTATTCTTGATGCTATAAAGCTCATTTCAGTTAAAATAAACTATTCTTATTAAATCATTAAATAAAATTGATCTTGTAATTAAGCATCTCATTGAAAATGTTGTTTAAACAACTCTTATAGTTCCAATGTTCATGCATTTATGTTTCAGAATTTTCAGATGGTTGTGTTGAATCCTGAACCGAAGAAAGATAGCACGGAAAGCAAAAATCCAGAAAAGGACAAACAGAATAAACTTGTACTTTATCATTTTGACAAAGGTAAGAACGTCATTCCTTTTCCGTTTATATATAATCATATCTACATACATGCATATATGTTCAATATATAATATATTTAAAACATATCGTATATTTATAGTTTATGAGCTGTTACTTGGCGCATTGCTGCCGCCAAGGAAAATAATATTAAGTGCAATCAACCCATAATTTGACAATGTTTTATAGAAATAGAATGAACAGTACGACAATATATAAAATACGAGCAAACAGATATTCGTTTTTATATATCAGATTTGTGTATTCTTTTAGAATTGTAAAACTTGGTGTTCTCTCAGAATGATAATGAAAGAAACTATTTATTGTATCTCGAGACTCGTTTATTATTCGTTCAGAGTTCTCAAATTTAATGTTAGAAAATGTGATTAAAATATTTTGTTTTAAAATCTATTAAACACATAAAATATATTAATACCACAAAATCATTAATATAGCTGACAAGATAATTTTTGAAAATTAAGAATGTGCAAAATTATTTGTACTATAATATTTTCGGTAGTTACCGCGGAAAATGCTAAAATGTAATTAATTTTTTTTAAATTATCGAAAATCTGTAATAAAGTCGTTACCTCTGAGAATATGTTAATATTTTTTTTAAATCTGCATACTATAGCTACAAAATATTAACCTTTAACTTGGATTTAGCATCTCTTCAGAATCTATAGTCTCCTCGGCGAGTTATTTGGAGATTAATCCTTGGAAATTATTTAGTAATAATAGTTTAAACAAAATTCATTTAAAAAATAGGCTTTTACATAGCATGCTATAACTAAAAATTATGAATAAGCTTCTTTTAAATTGCCATCTGTGAAATTAGCTGTCCCGTGTGCTGGAATATTGCGCCGCGAAGGGTTAAAGGGGCACAAGTGCTATGATATGGTTCACATAACGTGTAATTGTTCTCACACTTCACACAAACTCATTTTGTCAATGTTTGTATTTAACCTTAGTAACATACTGTATGGTATGGTAAAGGAATTTGAATTTTGTATTCAAAATCACTCATGTTTCTCATTCCAGCTTCAAGTTTCAGATTCTTGCGCAAATTGCCTTTCCTGTCCGGATTGTGGGATTCCCAGCCGAGCAAGGCAATTGCGACGATAATGGATAAGACTGAAGCCGTCGCAATTGCCGAATTCGTCATGAAGAAATTTCGAGAAATTAGTATTTATAATAGACTAGAATTTCCATTGTCAGGTGTAAGTATCAAGACAAAATGGCAAGTTTTCACATCAAACACTTTTTCGTAATTTCTCATGCACTGATTCATACAGATAATAGTATAGGGACCGAGAGAAAAGACACAAAATTAGATAGATTAACTTTTTAATGAAGCAATCAATTAATATATGCGTTTTTCATTGCATTTATGGTCCTTTGGCGGACATTGTGGAAAACCTCTGAAATAATTAAAATTAAATGGATAATATTCATATCTTAAAATTATCGGTACTTTTCCTTTATCCGAGAGAAATGTCGCCAATGTGAACCAAAAGCGATCCAAATCGTCAAGCGAAGTGAATTGCAAAACAGCCAACAAAATAAAAGTCGTTGGCGAAATTTGGTGGAATTCTGCATTATTTGACTATTTCTCATTGCGCCCGGCTAACGGAAAACTATACCAAAGCCTCTGCTTTTATGGCATTGGAAGCGTATTTTGATACAATATTAAGATAATTTTGAGTGACTGGAAACCATATAGACAGTGTCCAGGAGTTAATGGCAAATATGGCATAGGTCATACTGGAATATTTTCATTGATGAATTTTAAATGTTGGCGATTAAACCATAAAACATGTAAAATTTGAGTTTTCTCCGTTGATTGAATGACAGCATCCTTCAAATTTTTCCCGATCGGAGCTTATGCATTACTATGTGAGTAAAAATACAATTGCCGACAATTTCATAAAGAGGTGACATCTTAACAAACTGTTATTTCTATTTCATTGGTTGACTATTTTATGTAAAATTAATGTCTTCTATAACTTCAGAGGAAAAATTTCATCTTTCAACAAGGCGTAAACAGGATGAACATTTTATATAAAAGTAATATTTTCGATAATTTCTGAAAAGGAATTTACCTTTCAACAAGGCAAAAAAAGGGTAAAATTATGTCAAATTAAAGGGAGCTATAGTATAGACGTCAAGAAACACAAAACTTTTCATTGAACATTGTAGCATTGATCTCATTTTGTCAGAAACTTAAAGCGGATATTTATGTTTGGCATTCTGAGAAAACTCTGCAAATATGTATACTTTATGCATATCGATGAAGCACAGCATTTTTCCATTGCATTTGCATTTACCACCTTTTTATATATCTCTGAAAGCAGATTCGATGAAATCTGTGCAGTTGCTTGATCTCTAATCTCTTCAGACTTTATTGCAATCGAGTTCTCCTTTTAAGGTATCCTTATTCATGAGGCATCTTAGTCCTCCAGCAGAGACTGGATAAGACAACATTGCTGGATAAGACGGCGTATTCTATCTTTACTAAATTCTCCTTTCCCAATAAACCACGACAATTGCGTCAGACACATTTTTTATGATAAGAGGTTTAAATATTAGAAAGGACTTGATTCATTAGAGATCTATATAGAGTGGATCTTTGTCATTTAAAGTTTATGGTTTCCTAATGTCTTAGTTACTAATTTATTACTCACTTCCAAACGAATTTCCATACTAAATTAAGGGTTTTTGAAAATAAGAAAATTATGAATAAAGAAGAAAAGGAATGAAAATAAATGTTTATTTTAAAATCTGGAATTAGATGGCATTGGTTCTCAGGGGAAATCACTTAGTTATCGTTATAAATGCAATTAGGTTTTATGTAATTTTCTGTTTTCTGAACAAATTTAAATTTTATTCTATAAGAGAGGCAAATTACCAAGGTATTTATAATAATAAGATACATAGGTTGTCTGTTTTCTTTCATTTCCAAAGCATTATTAAGACACATTAGGTCACCTCTCATATTATATATCAATGTTCTATAATTCTGAATTAGTGTCTACTGTTTTTTTCTTTCAATAGCCACCAAAGAAGAAACGCAAATTGCTTCCTTCCATCCATTGGGAATCCAAAGAAAGTATAAAACCGATAGAACCCAAACTGGCGGTCGATAGAACCGCATCTCCTGAAGGCACGATCGCCAATTGCAAGAACAAGAGAAATCATAGGCGATCACCTCACAGCTTGACAATCTTCACGACGAAGCAGAAAAATGTAGCGCTTAGCAAAATCCACCGAAGTTTTAGAAGAAAATCGAAACTAAAACTAGATCGCAACATTTTACCTCCTTTGCATATATCATCACCCTTGAGATCAGCGAAATCGCTGTGTTTGCTTTTTAGAGGATGCATTAATTTTGTGAGAGCATCCAAGTTTTCGACCGACGAAGATATCGATTTGCTGTTGAAAAAAGTAGTCCAGAACGGTAAAGTCATCAGCATACAGGATCACTGGAGCAAGCTAGGTAAGCGCAACTTGATTCTAAAGATAAATGCCTTAAGGATATTCAGGTTTACTAAACCAAATCCTTTTTAACACGTTGACTGCCAACTACAAGATCACGCGTAGATTGCATTCTTTTCTAGGACCAAACCATCTATGTTATTAGATGACACCTTCTCTACTTCAGTTAAAAGATAGCAAAGAAGGTGTCATCAAATTAGATAGATGATCCTGATATCAGGAGAGGATTATGGTAGTGAAAGTGGTAAAGGCAATAAAAAATATCCTATATGAACATTAGAAGACGTCATCTCACGTAAAAGTCATTGAATAATCAAATCACTTTTTTTGTCAAACTCGGAGTATAAGCTAGATGGCTAGATGGAGTTGATAAACTATTATGACGTAGTACTGACGTGTGGAAATTACAGAATCAAATGGTTATCTATTGCAATGACATTAATATCCATTTGATGTATGGAAAAACTATTGAAAATGTATAAATACTATCATTTTTGCATTGCAAAACTTTTCTAACACTCGTATTCTTTCCCATAAACAGATAACCATATGCATGGCGCAGTATGGCCTTTTTTGATGCTTGTGCCAATAAAACAAACCAAACCAAACCAACCCATAAATAGAATCTGCATTGACGAATGTCTACGTTCTGCACTTTGCTGAGTCCAAAAAAGACATTTTTTGTATTATGTCTGTCTGCCAGTTTGTCTGTGAAAGCAACAATTTGAAATCAATTTGTTCTAAATTCCATCTAGTGAAATGCAGATATGTATCAAAATTGAAACCAAATATATCTATGTCTGTCAGTCTGTACTCTCATAAGCATGTAAACGTGACAACTAAAAATGATTTAAATACGTGGAGATTAATAAATTGCTTCTTAGTAATTAATAGCCAAAAAATAGGCAATAAAATGCATAAAAATAATTCCTGTTGGATTTAGATTATTTATTCTTTCAGATCATACAAGCAGATCCCACTGGACTGGCGCTCTCGTTGCTTACAAGCAATTCGAAGACAGCCAAAGAATCCTTAAAGAACTCTTCCTGAACAGAGACCTCAGTCTCCTACCAGTCTATATCCCTCATCACCTCATGCTCATCGGTCATATTGAGGAGAGGCTGACCCCTGATTCCTCAGGTTCATCCATCCTTATAGAAGGAATCAACAACAGAACATCTCGTGAGAAGCTTGGTCAAGAACTTGGGCATTATGGGGATTTCTTGTCATGCGGCTGGAAATCTGAAAACCACGAGATGGTCTGTGAAGTCACTTATCCGTTCGTGGTTGAAGCTGTAGCAGCTGCTCTGGCCTTGGATGGGAAATGTGTAGGAAGGAACGTTGTCAAGACCAGAATAAAAATGGGAAAAAGAGAGAAGGATTTACACATGATGGTGTGTGGGCATTATTGTTGATGTCTAGTATTTCTTTTAGAAAAGAATGTAACAGGAAGTATCTTTTGGGGACGGAATAACTTCTATGTCCGATATTTGACCTGCTAAATTAGTTTTCCGCTATGGAGATATTTTTTTTAATTGATTAATTCATTAATCCTATGAATAAAAAATCAAACTTATTCAATGATATTGTCTTCTTTCTAGGTCCAACATAAATTCTGTACTTAAATCTTATATATAATCATTCTATTTCGGATAATTTGAACAAACTAATCTGTGAAATCTAATCTAATTTGAAATAATCAAGGTAAAAAAGTAATTAATTTCAATAGCCATTAAATAAGTTAAACTGCCTCAAGCTCCTATTTTTCTTAAATTTTAAATACCCAGATCATTTAAAATTTCCCCCTAGTATTTAATACTTTCGGCTATCAGTTTGTTTCTGTTAATAACATAATCATTCTGTATTTTAAACATGTTTTTAAATGCTGTTTATATATTCAGATTTTAAGAAAATTTTAAAAAAGGAAAGATAGATACAAATTTTATTTGGCTATCTGGAAAATCTTTTGAAAGAGTGATGAGTTTATAAACAAGCAAGACCAGTGGTAAACTAGAATACCATTATACTGTTTTTGAATTTATTCGTCTATCTGACTATTTTCTTTATGGTGTGATTATGGTACTGACTGTCACATAATAGTTTTATGGTAAGTAGTTTATTGAAATAATATCTGCTTGCCCATCTATCCACGTATCTTGTAAATTTCTTCGCAAAACTAGTTTCTTTCTTTCGTTTTTGTTGTCAATGAAGGGTTTTCGCTTCAAGTACCACGCAATTTACAGATGGCCTGTCAGCTTAAAAAGTTTATGCTGTCAAAATGAGAATTTCACCATAAACCCTTTTTTATCTTTTTACGAGCATTTTATATTCCTGTAAACTTAAATTTAAACATTCATTTTAATTGTTTGCTGTAGATGACAGAATTTGCAATCTCCTCCAAGGTATACATGAACCAAATTTGGTAGCTGTAGGTCCAACGGCCTGGCATATAGAGCGCCAACACACACACACAAACATTGAGCTTTATTATAAGTATAGAAAGAGGATAAAATTTGCAATCTACCGAACTATTAACTGTATATGACCAAATAGCTTTATATTTACAACTAAAGCTACTGAATATAGCACATATATACTTTTGAGGATGCAAATATGTACCATGAACCGAGTATTTTGAAATTTTTGTTAATATTAATGAATTAAAAGTGAGCAAAATTTTGAAGTTTTCCTCTCAAACTACAGCAATACCATCGCCCCAGAATAAATTTTACGTTACTTCCAAATTAAAAAAAAAAATTTTAATGGTACTTATTTAGTAGTTGTAAACTGTTTTACTGAATTTCAGTAATTTTATTTAAAAATATTTTTTACCTAATTAAAAAAAACAGATTGCATAGTTTTTCTGAAGTTCTAACTGTTTTTATTGCTTCATTAAATGTTTGATCGCATGATTTTCTTTTATTTTTGAAAATTACAAAAGGAGTTTTTTAATATTTGTGTAATTCATGAGATGAATAACAGAACGAAGATGCAGCACTGCAAAATGTATAAGGTAAGAGAGTCACACATTTACATTTAAACAGCTTCAGCAAAATAAATATAACGATATCATAGGACTGGTATTCATTCGAAAGATTCATGTACTCAATGAATTAAGCAGCCCATCTTGAATATTAGGTAATTTCACGGTTTCATGGATATGAAATTTCGTCTGAGCGATTGAGCTGAAATCAAAGGGAACCAATATCTTCGGCAAGTCATTCGATCGTCTAAAAACAAATATTAGACAAAAAACTCATTGGATACATATATAGAGATCTTGATAGTAAGTGATTTTTGATTGCATAATAATTCCAATAATTATAATCATCATTTTTTTCTGGTCAGAATATTAACGTCATCCATCCCACAAACTAGGTTTTTTGAATTCCTACTATCAGTACACACTCTCCCTATATATATTCATGTATCTTGCACAAATTTTCAATCATTAATAAAATGCTTTTCATTCATCCACTCTGGTTCAAGCACTTTTTTATAAACTTGCAGTGGATGACACTTGATGTTAATACAGTTTCTTCACATATTGAGTCATTAACTAAATTTTTCCAGTAATTTATATTTGGTCACCAAAGTTGCCAAACCATTGCAAAGTTTGCCACCAAAGTAGCCAAATAATCTCCAGGTTTACTGTTAAAGTCATCTAATCCACAGTCAAATTGTCTTCCAGTCCGTCACCAAGCTTTAAGATTACTGATGCAGTATCCGAACATAAATAATATAAAAAAATAAGTAGGAATTGAATTTAAAAAAAACTTTTTATTTATTACTTGCTTAGTTCTGAAACTAAAAATATTGGTCTTCGTAGGTCTTTTTCTTCATGGCAGAATACCTTAGTGTGAAGGAGTGTAATAATATTGAATCATTATAACGGCATATGTAAACAACCAAGTAGCCATGGACAAAAGAAGTTTCTTCCGTACAGCAAACATTCCCCATCCAGTTAGCTCTAGTTTATTAGAGCTGTTATATGTCACAATGAATCGCCCATCCGACGGCTGAGAATATTCAAAAAAATAACTTTCCCAGTCACGAACATTTTTCTGGATTTTGTCTGCGGCCAGAACGATAAATATGACTAAGAAGATGCATAATACGAAATCTATTACATGTGTATATATAACGGACGCCTCGTCGTTTTTGATCACAAAAGCAAATATGAATATCGTTTTAAAAAACTTGCAAAAGATCATCATAAACAATATAAGCACTACCACAGAAAATACATTTTCGAAGACCTTTAATATCAGAACGCTGTCTTTATACATCTGGTATCTTTGACAGGTAGTTGAATGTCTTACACTTTGAAGACCTAGAGAAAAAGTATTACAGTACAAAATGTAGAATATCGAAACAGCATACAATAATGTTAAGTTGATATGCGTATCTGCAAGGTCATACAGATAATAAATGCCGAATTTCATTTTTTCCTGATTGTATAGCAATTCTACCAAACAATTTTGAAAATCTTCTGGAACAAGTATGTAATGCAGTGCCCTAAGTATTGGAAGAACGGTAACCATCATAACAACGCTGACACACGCAATTCTAGAAATTCTGAGAACTTTCTTATAATCTTGAAGGCCTATGAAGCCTCTCAATACATCAAGTTGCCTAATCAGAAAAGATATTTCATCCATTCGGGTCCTTACCAACCACCAAAGAGCAAAAGCAATAATCTTTTCATTCAAGTGAAAAAATTTTCCTACAGAAAAATCTCGTATCATACAATAGGCTCGAAAAATGAATAAGTTTAATAACAAAACATGGTAGATTATTGAACAAATAATGCCAAATATTTTGTTCCGTTTTCTAATACCCAGTCCACTTAATAAAAATAAGAACATGCTGGAATTCATAATTCTCCTCATTTTTATTGGAGTCGTTTTGTTTGCCAGTTGCAAGCTTGTATTTTCTGAAATTTTTTTAGATAACATTATTCTATTGAAGGTAGATGACCTAAGATACAACCATTTGCAAAAGCTTATGAGAAACTATGGGCTTATTTTCAACTTTGAACTCTATTATTTTTCTGTTCACGAATAATAGATCTGTCAGTAAACTAAAAATTATTATAATTACATGGATTAGACAGTGTTTCTTGTAGCAAAAAAAAAATTCCATTCCTCTGAAAATGTTATTATCTTGTCTATATTGAAATGGATTTTCTATTCCATTTTAATGTGTCCGATATTGGCTTTTGTCTGCACAATTGATAAATATATTACTTATTTGATCTTTTGATTATCTTGAATGTTTGATATCAAATATTATAGAAAATCAATAATATTTAATTTTGTAGGTGCCAAACACTGTCTACTAA
Source organism: Argiope trifasciata (assembly GCA_026543055.1). Classification (NCBI taxonomy): domain Eukaryota; kingdom Metazoa; phylum Arthropoda; class Arachnida; order Araneae; family Araneidae; genus Argiope; species Argiope trifasciata. Next base: position 216,027 of record JAPMOQ010012754.1, read on the forward strand.
GGAAAGATCTTTAATATGTTTTAGTTAAATGGCACAACAACAAAAAACTTTAAATGAAACCCAAAGTATGAAGAAAAACAACTTAAAATTAATGGCCAACAACAATAGTGTTTTCTTTACTTTTCTGAAAAAAATAAATTTCATATTTTTATCGGTTTTATATCTTTATTAATAATGTTGTTAATGGAATATACAAAGAAAACAATTTTTGAATAAAGCTTTGACTTTTAAATGTAGCATTTGCTAAATTACTGGATACCAATATAAAGACTAGGAAAGTAGATAAAAATAATTAATTTGGTATTCTTAAAGTATGGACCCATGCTATAAGTAACACAAACGAGAAACGATGGCATTTCTATTTAAAAACAATTGTAAATATATTTGAATAATGTTTTAATAATTTAGAAAATTCGGTACTTTTCCATCATACCGGCGCAAATCTCGCCAAGCAGACTTTTTGGTGACAGCACACAGTTGCCATTTTGGCACAGGTGACAAAATGGCGCGACTTTCTTTAAAAATGTATCGGCAAAAGGTTACCGGTGGCGATATTCCGTTTGGGGTTGGTTGCATCATTATTGAAGATTTTTCGGCTGCCCCTATATAATGGAAAAGTACCGAAAATTATTACACGCCTCTCAAATGGCATCATTGAAAATTATAATATTTAAAATTCGACGTCTTTTCAGCTCTTTTGGTTATGAAATAATGGCTCTCGTACTGGTTACGATTCTGTCACTGGACATACTTCAGTTTGTTTACTGAATATATGGCATATTCGTAAAAACATCTATTGTCAATGGTTCTCACCACCTTTATTACAGTCGATTAGGTCCGTTGGTACAGTCAATTAACTTTATATCATGGCCAAGAGAATAATTTTAGTGGTTATATAAGCATGCATATACATAAATAACATTATAATGATTTGTACTTCTTAATCTTGATAGAAGTTACAGCCGTCTATAAAAGGTCAATTCACTATTTATTGTTAACTTGAGTACAAAATTGAAAACTTATGTGCTGTTTTCAGTGTTACTGTTAACGAATTCGAGCTATGACCATTGAAGAGAGAAGTGCCATATATTCACCTACAGAAATTTGAAGTAAAAAACAATCAAAAAGCAAGTTAGCATAGCTTTGAGATTTCAGAGAGTTGATTTCCCCTTTTCGGGAATTATGTTGGGACCAAAATTAAATAAATGCTTGCAGCTATGATAATAAAGTTATTGTTATTATAGTCAGACAAGCGAGAAAAATTTCCGCAAATAAAATGTCAAACTGATTTTAAGTTTAAAACCATACTGGTTCAAAACGTTCTCAAAATCAAATTTCTACATGGATATCTTTTTCATTTTTATAAAGCTTATCATATGGTGCCACCACCAGGTCGTGCTCCCTTGTGTTTTTGTTTTCTTTATGTAACTAAGCTTGCTTCAACATGTGAAACGAGACTATCGAAAAATATACGAGACCGTTCAAAGCAATAAAATTACACTCAGATTTAGTTTTAATGGTTTTAATTACACTCAGATTTGGTTCATTAATGTGTTTATGAAACTGCTTTTGAGCACACTCCAGCAAATTGTAAATATTTTCAAAAATCTGCAAATAGTTTGTGTAAACATATTAAAATAATTTTTGAGCCATATTGGATATTTACAAACATCAAGTGACTTCTAGACACTCCTATAATAGGGAAGCTGTGTTTGAATTTAATATGTAGTTTCAACTGAACTAAAAGTATACAAAGTATTGTGTTATTTCATTGATTAAACAAGAAAATGTAATTTTTCAATTAAAATTAAGTAGTGGATATTTGGTTCTTTGCTGTCACTCCAATTGTTTGTTTCTTGTTTTGTTAGAAGTTTTTATGGAAATAAATATACTAAATATAGTAGCATTTTGCAGGAAATTACTTTTTACTGTGTCTGCTACATTTATATTTTTTTCATTAACAAATCGAAGTTAAAATATTCATAATTTGACTTCTGTATTGAACTTCGTAACATCTAAAAACTCTTATTTGTGCTGTTTTTAAATGATATAATTTTTCATTAAACAAAATTTGTGAAGAATTTATATTTCTGAAACCCATAAATTACAGATTTTATATTTTAATAAGTTCAGTATTTCGGTTGATCCAAGTAACAGTTAACTTTGAACAGGATTGTAATAGCGTTTGATTGAAAAATTTGCTTAAATTTATGCTATAAAATATCAATTTCCAAAAGTTATTAATATTAGGGCACTTTTCTGCAATCCGGCAACAAAGGTCTCCATTGTGAACTAATCACGAGCCAAGTAACCAAGCGAAGCGAATGATAAAACAGAACAAATACAGCTCAGGGCGCAAAATTTGGCGGAATTCTACATACGCTGCTGCTGGTTACCGAAAAAGGCCTATTTCAAATATTGATATTATATTGCTACTCTTAACTGCTAGTCCTAAACCCAGAAATAGGGTTAAAGTGCCTCTATAAAAAGGCTGCAAACCTATACATATATCCATCTTATTAAGCTGCATCAATCATTTGTTTAAACTGGAATTATATCTTTGAATAAAGGAATTTAACTAAACATTTTGAGAAATTGTTAATTTGGAAAGCTCGAAATTGTATAGATTTGATCAAAATATGCACTAGAGAATTACATGCACCAATTTTATGATATTATTATTCAATATTTCTGAGAAAGGCTTATGACAGTTGTGTAACTCCTGTTTAATTCTAAGTACCCATTCTAACCATGACTCAATAGCTAATTATTTTCATCGTCAAAAATAACCATATACTTCCAACAGAAAAAATGTTCTAAACGATAGAACTATATTTTATATTCATGTGAGTGGATAAACGTACTTGTCAGATATTAAGTTGTATAAACTTTGATATCTTTCATATAAGGTCAAAAATATTTTTATTCCACTTGTATTCTATTTTCTTTGTGGTATTTAGCGAATTTAATAGAATATTCATGCACTCTAATCTTTTCAAACTAAAAGTTCCCTTTTTCTGTGACTATAACTATTCTATGTGAAATTCTTCATTATTAGAATAGTTGAAGGTATTTTACACACATCAAGAGCATTTGAATTCTGAAAAATTTCATTAAGAAATCTACTTTTCTAACTCGAGATAGTCATTTATTGGTCTAAACTCATTATTATTATTAAAGTAATTTGCTTTTAATTAGAGTGGAAAGTCTACATGCATATAAATATTTTTTTAGTTAAATGTGGTTAAATAATAAGCAAGTAATGTATAAAATTTTTTTAATTCAATTCATTCTTATTTTTTTAATATTATTTATATGTATCATATCATTTACAATCGGCTGTGTGATCAGTAGCCTCAGAGCTTGGTGACAAACTTGTCAACCATCTGGCGAATTAGCGATGTATTTGGCGACCAAATAGAAATTACTGGAAAAATTTAATTGATAAAATAATATTTGAAGAAAAAAAACTGTATTAATATCAAGTCCCATCCACTACAAGTTTAAAAAATGTATTTGAACTTAAGTAGATATTAACACTTTATTAACGATTCAAATTTTAAATAAGATTTGCTTTCAAATTTGTTAGAATAATAATAAAATAACTTAATCACACGCCATTTGGCAGACAATATAATTCCCTTAATTCGATATCAGAAAACAAAAATACGTCTTAATTTAATCTTTATTTTTCAAAACAACATTTAAAGGAAGAAAAAAAAGTGTTTTATGAAATACAAATTTTTAATTAGTATTATGAACATCTGAAACTATTACACTAACCTAATAAACAACAATCTCAATCAATTTTGATATGTGAACGTACATTTTTCTTATGTATTCCTTCATTCAAACTGCTTTTTATTAATTCCTTCTCCCATTATTAAAAATTTCACTTAAGCTACGAACTGCATCTCTCATCTCGGTTAGAACTGAGTATTCTTGGAACAAAGTCATTGATATATCATTCAAATGGTAATAAATCTCTCTTAATTCTTCCCTTGACAAAGTTGCTTCCATTTGCAATCGGTCTTCAGTGCTATCTATGGGGGTCCTACATATGGGACAATTATCAGATCTCTTCAGCCATTCATCGATGCAGATCTCGTGGAATGTGTGGTCACATGGGAGTGACTTCATGATCTGGCTACAGACTGTGTCCAAGCAAACGGAGCATTGGACAGTATCATCCCAAGTCGCTTTGACTTCATCGTCGAATCTCGTCTTTTTTTCGAATGGTTTTCCGTTTGTCTGAAATCTGTCTAATTCCTCATCTTCTCTCTGCCTTTTCCGATTTCTTGCTGGTTTTTCTTGTACAAAGCGAAGGAATCTGTTATTGCCTTTCGTATCCTAAATTCAAGAATAATTTTATGTATTGTATATTACTGACAAATAATAATCACATTAAGTTAAATTTATATTGATGAATGAAGTTTTTGAATAAATATTTTGAATTTACGTGGATAAATGTTTTGACTATTTATTTTAAATTTATATCAATGAATGTTTTGATTAATTATTTTAAATTTGTATCAATGAATGTTTTGACTATTTATTTTAAATTTATATCAATGAATGTTTTGACTATTTATTTTAAATTTATATCAGTGAATGTTTTGACTATTTATTTTAAATTTGTATCAACGAATATTTTGACTATTTATTTTAAATTTATAACGATGAATGTTTTGACTATTTATTTTAAATTTATATCAATGAATGTTTTGACTATTTATTTTAAATTTATATCGATTAATGATTTGACTAATTATTCTAAATTTATTTCGATGAATGATTTGACTAATTATTCTAAATTTATATCAATCAATGTTTTGACTCTTAATTTTAAATTTATATATACGAATGAACTTTTCGAGTGCATATTTTGAATTTATATCGATGAATTAATTCGATATACTTAGTAAAATAAATCTGTATAAATAAAAATGAATGTTTATCTGTATGTCTCTTGTGCGCTAACATGCCGCTCAACCGATTACAATGAAATCTTAAATACTTATTACTTGAAATTACGGGATGGTTACAGGCATAGTAAAATTACGTAATCTAAATAAATACAAATGAATGTTTATCAGTATTATTCTTATGAGCGGCCGTACCTCTCAACCGATTGCGATGAAATTTGAATACGTATTACTTGCTCTTAAGAGAAGGTTATAGGCATAGTAAAATTATATAATCTGTGTAAATAAGCAGTAATTTTTGTCTGTATGTCTCTTATGCGCTGCCATACAGCTCATCCGATTATATCCAGTTCTATGCTGGATGCTTACAAGTCGGACAGTCAAAAAATTTATTTGCTTCTGCTGAAGACGGAAAAAAATTATTGCCAACCCTAAAGGTCTTGAATCTTAAAGTTTAAAAAACGAATACATATTATTTACACTTCTCCTCTATGTACATTTAATTTCAATGAATGTATCAATCCTAATTAAATAAGACAATTATTTTAAATTTCAAAACGGTATTTCCAAAATTATTTCTTCTGCAACAACGCGCTGGGTATCTAGTAATAAATAAATGATATAAATATATATTAAGAGAAAGTATTGTAATTGTTTGAAAATTTGAATACGAAATTTGATAGTTCTAAAGTTGAGGATAACCCCTTTATCAGGTACTATCATTGAAAGAGAGCATACAAGAAAGTTTTGAGAAGACGGCGTCAAACTACTAATCATAAAAAAATTTGAACTCGTGATTTAGATTCCTTGTACAAAAAAAATGCCTTGTGAGAATTATGCCTGTCAATTGTAAATCTCTTTTAACTGGATGGATGGATTCTTTTTAGTATTCTTAATCATTTCAATAGGCATTCCTAAAACAGCATCATGATCTCACATTATAAGAAAAATTCAACTTTATTTCTATTACTAAAACTTTTTTGCTGTAAAATTTATTTATACAGTCGTTTATCTACATTGTTCCATGCAGATATACCATTTATTTTACTAATTCTTTATTTAACATCACAATTCCTCATTTTTAAAATAACATATTGTTCTCACATGATGATAATAATAATAATGCAGCTTTACTTTACATTGCTTTTAAATTTTTGTTTTAAGATTTATCCATGCAGACAGCAATCTACATCGAACCATGATCTTTATAAGTATATTTGACAAATTCTTTTAAACATCTTTCAATATAAAAATTCCTATCCTATAATGACTTCATATTCTCACATGATAATGCAGCTTTAATTTCTATCACTTTTAAATTTTTACAACAAAACTAACCCTATGCAAGCATTCAGTTCAAAACTCCCATCCTTAAATTTTTTTATTTTGGAAGCAAACTTTATGAAAGATAATTCAACTTCGTAGAAACTATGGTTTCTATTAAATTTGTATTTTTGAATCTTACAAAGCAAAATAGCTTAAATACATTTAATCCTATTAAAATGGTATTAAAACAAGTAGAATGTCTTGTAAGGTAGAGATGATGGTTTATACAGCTGACAGACTCAGAGAAAATAAATTTATAAGTATACTATTTTTACGAGAAATGCAATATGCCTTTTGGAAAAATTCAAAACATGATGTATGTTTGAAATTGTGCTTTGATATTTATTAGAAAATTAGAAAGAGTTATTCATGAAGCAGTATAAAATGAATGTTTGGTGCAAATAAGAGCTATTGCAAATAATAAAGCTTAGTCTAAATTGCACTATTTACTTTTTTCTATACCTTCCGTGATTCATTTGATATTAATATCTGGTACAGTCACATTAATTGAATGCATATTTATTTAACACCAGTTAACATAGTATAAAAAATCGTTATCGTTATTATCATAGTAAACATAATTAAAAGATGATAACACCTTTTCATTTGAATTATCAGATCCATCATTAGCATTCCCATGAAAAAAAAAACTAGATATATAAATGAAATTTATATTTCAATAATTCATTTTGGGAACAAGCTCTCTACTGACTCACGCAGATGAATGACACTTCCTATTTAAGTATTCTTTCTTTATCGCCTCTTAAATGAAGTATTAGATAAAGAGTTACCTCATATGATAAAGGATTTCATCACAAACGTGAATCAAATTTTATGAGCAACAGTAAATGAGCTACAGGTAAAGTTATATGATATTAACTCGCATAATTCTGTCAGTAATTTCTTATGTTAAGAATCTGACAGTTTAAAATATATTGTAACAAATGTGTAATGTTGCTTCTCAACATGGTTAATTCAATCCCTGGAAAGGTCGTTTTACGATTAGCTCTGTTGGATGTTTATCGATGCCGAATCAGTTATCTCAGAACTTGGCGACAAATTTGCAATTTAACGGCAAAATAGGTAATACCGGAATCTTCCAGAAATTTAATCATAGAGCTAATAGAAACCGAGATATGCCTGATTCTTCCAGAACATTCTCTGCCAGGTTCCGAAAACTATAAAATGCCCACAGGCTGAAGTCGGAGACAATCACGGAATAAATCGTGGAAAATATAAACTGCGAATTAGTTGGATTATTTCAGTGAATCGCAGGTGTTTATTGGAGCTCAAGCGATTGCTGAACCGAACTGTGTACCGCATTCTTGTGTATTGTAGAATCAACATCGAATCGTATGTGAAATAGTCACTCGTGTAGTAGTAAATCTGCAACTGGATACTTCTAAAGATAAAAGACAATGGAGGATCGCAGACGTTTAGTGAGACCCATGGAGAGTAGCTAAGGAGATTCCCTTCTAATGCAGTATTCTGCTTGGCTACTTAGTGTCCTGCAGTTATTATTACTACTTGCAAGATATTGTTTATTGTAGTAGGCAGCTATGTTTTCGTCTGTGTATTAGTTTCTTTGTGTTCATTAATATTATTTGCTCGTTACTGAAAGACTGTTTCTTCATCTACCAACAAATCAAAAGGATCAAATTCCATAACAATATTTTTCTTTTAAAAAACGAGTTCTTTCATGCTCATACTTACGGCTGACCGTGACAATTCCATTCTGTCATCGATGTTGATTTCTCGAATCTTCTCCGTGATGATTTCTACGTTTCTAGTGATCTCTCTTCTGTTCAGCATCGATGCAATTGCCCTGTTGGGATGGGATTTAGGAACGCCGGACATCGTGCAAAGGAAACGTTAAGTCTAAGCTGAAAAGAACGAGGAGTTTAGTCATGCAGTTTAAATAGATTTAACTCCTTAGCAAACCTAAGCATATTTTTTAATCTCAAATAAGGACCGATTTCATCAATTATTATCAGAAAAGGATTGCTGAGTTTTTAAGTATTGTTAATCTATGTGTATGAAATGTAGGATTGTTATAATTAAAGTTTCACATTGAAATGATCATAAAAGGAAAACTATTGGACCAAATGTTATTAAACTTGGTAATGGTTTAAAAGATATTATGGGAATTTCCTTTCCACCCAAATAAATTCAAAAACTCTCCACCAGGGTAGAAACGGCTCTGTATGCAATATTACTAAGCATTATACCAAAGACGATTATTATTGATGAGAATAATTTATTTAAAATTAGGAGACCCGAGAATGGCAGGTAGTATAATTAAATATAACTATTTTTGAAAAGTATAATTATTAAAGTATAATAACATAATATAATTATTTTTGAAAACGAAAGAATTGTCAAGTTGTAGATGAAAATTGTCAAAATTGGTATAGTTGTTGAGATTAGGAATTTTATAGAGTTTGGTTTTGTAATATATCTTGTAAAAGGAAAGTAGAGCGTAGATTATCAATGTTGAAGTAGAAGAGGCAGTCATGAATATTCATATGAAATCAATTTTCGAAATTTTTTACCATAAAATTAACCAAGAAAGTCTTCATAATTCTTTATGAAGAATTAAAATAAGGTGACGGTTTGTTTCAACTTCTCTGAATAATGGATTTTTAAAAAATTAGCAAATGACCAAAGATGACATATTTAGAACTAAAGAGCTTTCATATAAAAAATAATTTTGTGAAATAAGATCAGTAATTCTGGCTGAGAGACTGGTTTTTTCAATTTTAAACCAAACTGTAACTGTAGGTGTCCCTTAATTTTTTGATAATTTTTTTGACACCAAGATCAGTGCCAATGGGATTTTCAATCGGTAACCCAACAGTGACGTAAATGAAAGCAAAACATTATGGAAACCAAATTAGTGCTTCATCGCTGAAATTTGTCGCCAAACTTAACCAAATCTACTCTAGAACAAATATTGATTCTAAATAAGTCTTCAGTTCACATCAATGTCCTATTTCTAGACACAAATCAGATTAATTTTCCAAACTTCCAGCAAACTCCCACCATCTTTGATGCTCAGAACAAAATTGTAACAAACAGTTTTAAAGGATGCAATAAAAATATTGACAGAATTACATTTGGCGAAAGGTTTCCCCTAAAAAAATTGAATTTTGGCGAATGTTCATGAATCTTAAGTCTGGCCTTTAAACTTTACGTCTTGAGGACTTTCAATGAATTCTTAGTTAACTTTAAAAATTTAACACCACAAGAAATTTAATTTAAACCTTAAGATTACTAAGTATTCTTTATATATCTTTATTAATAAAAAGCAATGTAAACTCTAAATTTGATGAATGTAAAATTTGTTAAATACGATAGCTTACCGTAATTTTTGTACCGGCCTTTCAATGATAATTATAGTTCTGCATAATCTGGTCTTTGATCTGAAGAATTTCAATTCATATTAATCAATAAAAAGGCATATAACTGAAGAATTGAATTAAATAAATTGCGCATTGAAGAGGACAAACAATTCGTAAACAGTTCACTCAATGTATATAAATATGATTGATGATGCCATTTATCCTGAAGCAAATGAAAATGTAAATACGCACGATTTTATTTTTACGTGATTTAAGACATTTACGTGATTAAATAAGAATTTTATTTATATAAGGTTAACATTCAGCCATTTATAAGATGGCAAGTAGGTAGCACAGAATAGACAGAGTAGAAAGGGATTAATGTTTGCCACAATTTCGTAAGAGAGATTCAGGCATTCCATGCTTGACTGTAAATTGCTGTTTTTGTGCCAATGTATTTTTTTCACTGCATATCGTACTAAAATTATTGATATTTACACGAACAATAGTATTAAAATTTAAAAAAGAGTTAATATACGTAAATTTGGAAACCTGTTGAATAGGAATGGCAATAAAAATGAAACAACTGATGCATAAAAAATAGTTCAATTCCAACTTAATTTATTTATATATATCTTATATTATTTATGGTCATGAGTAAAGTTCCCGCTCAACATCTAAAATTTTTCCCTATACTTTGATGGGCCTAAATGGTCATTTCTAGATCTAACTTAATCTCGTTACTCTTTCCTCTCACAAATGTTGTTTACATTGAAAGAAGAATAGGAGGCCATTATATTCTAGATTAATATATTAGTTATATATTTATAAAAGGAATTTACAAAAAAATTTCAGCTGAATCGAAGTCCGTTAGTTCATGGCTAACACCACTTTCCCTTTCCGTCCCTCGTCTTTATCTGCCCCCAACGGTCAATTCTCTCTGGTGAGGGGACCTTCCACCTCGGGATGTAAGATTTGGCGAAATATCGCCAGGTGGAAGGAGAGCCATGGTCGATCCTTACTTCGTGTATCGCGACAGTAATCTCATAGCTTGGTGACAACAAACTTGGCCACCATTTGGCTACTTGGCAATAGATGTGGCGACTTAAAGGACCAAATGAAAAGTACGGGAAAAATTTAATTAATTAATATTTGAAAAAAACTGTATTAACCCCCAGTGTAATCCACTACAAGTTTTAAAAAATATATTTGAACTTGAGAGGATGAATAGAAAAATATTTGATTGAAGAGTTTGAATTATATATATATATATATATATATAAAGATCCGAACGAGAGAAGCGTTGATAGGTAAGTGGTATGATCTGTTTCGCAGAATATGACCACAGAAAACTGTTAATAAATGCATATTAAATATGGAAATAACTTTAAATCTTTTATGTATCTGTGATTATCTATCCTGTGATGTGTTCAATTAATAACTTATTAAAATATATTGCACTAAAATGTGGTTGACTTTTATTTGATCTTAAGAGACATCACAATATTTGTGCAGTTTACAAGACAAATAAAAAAAGCGAAGAACGGCATCGCAGAATGATGCTCCTATGTTCACCTTTTTAACCTTTTCGTCGTCCTTTCCTGTTAATGAAAAATTCTCTTCAGTATTTATTTTTCACCATATTAGAAGAAACAAAAATAAAAACTCAAACTAGTAATTATTTAAAAAGTTTTAAGCTTTTAAAAAAGTAGAAGTTTCACTTTAAATGCGCCAGAGACGTTACGGACAATGAAGAGATTAATAGAGCTCTGTTGGTATAGGACAGATCTCAATAAAAAAATTACACAAAGTAAGAAAATTTTACTAAGACGTCTTTAATACCAAACAATTTGGCCGAATCATAACATTCGGATAATCTAAACGATTCATATGAAACAAATATACTCATCATTAAATGTAAACCAAGAAGTCGCATATAAATAATGAGAAAAATTCGAGGGATTAATTATTTTTTTGACACAAAAAGGAGAAACAATTTGAATCTTTATTCAACAATGAAATCTATTGTTGAAAATCACTCAAAAAATATATTTGTAAAAAAATTGTTAAAATGTTACGGAAATTTTGACGGGCCGTGGTGGCCTGGTGGTAAGGTCTCGGGTTTGGAACCGTAGGGTTTCAGGTTCGAGACTCAATTCTACGGAAGAATCGTCGTGTGAGGGGGTCTCTTGCACGTTAAATCAGTTAGGCCAAACGTCCTCCCGCTGGTGTGGCGTAGTGCGGAGAGGAGGGTGTCACTTCAGGTGTCGTCTTCGTCATCTGACCGTGGTTCAAAATGACGAGGTCCGTCCCAAAATAGCCCAAGGGTTGCTTTAAAGCGGGACGTTAATATAACTAAAATAAACGGAAATTTTGACCTACAATAAATTTGGCATTGGTAGTATCATTGGTAAAGCTTATAAATAATATGGATTAAATATCTGCTGCAATTTAAACTTGGACGTAATTCTGAGAGAACCAATTAAGCCAAGCACATGAACTCAAAATTAAATTACTCATAGTTATTATTATCAGTGAATAAGTCTGTTTACAGCGGTAGTTAACATGCAAATACCTCAAATATAAGAAATTTTATTAAATATAATATAAGAATTTAAAATTTAAGAAATAAAGGACTCGCGGCATGAAACTTTTCGGATAGATTTCCTTTAATTAGACAAATATTTGCTAGGATAATAATAAATATGTAAACCGAACAGCATTTTTAAATCAATAAGCAATTTCAATTGCTCTGTAATTGAAAATATAGAATAAGATTTTCCTCTCTATCAAATAAAATATATTAAAAGGCAATGTTAAAAATGCCGTTCAGGACTAAACATCTTATAATTGTTGGAAGAGGAAGTTTGAGAAACAATTATTCGGGAATTTGATTTAAATAAAAGATTTCATCTTTATTTCTTAATTCCATAAATTCTCAAATAAATTAATATTTTACTTGTAATATGAACATCTGTCAAAACATTAATCTGAAATACATGCTTAAAAAGCAATACTTATAGAATATCCGTCTAATCTTGTTTTGAGTTTTTATTCACTACCATCTAATTCATCCTCATCACTCCATTCATCTGATTCATCCTCAGAAAAGTGGAGTGATGAATCATCAGAATGGAGCGATGAATCTCCAGATTCAGAAGAATGGATTGATGAGTCATCAGAATGGACTGATGAGACTTCAGATTGGAGTGATGAATGTTCAGAGTTGAGTAATGAGTCTTCAGATTCAAACTCCTCTTCCCTTTCTTCTGATTCAGATTCATCTTCATAATTTCTACTGGTCTCCCATGACGTAAGCGATGAATAATTTGTTTCAGCAGTGGTGGGCCACCTGCATACTGGGCAAAGGAAGGACTTCTGCAGCCATCTGTCGATGCAGATCTCATGAAATACATGGGCGCAAGGGAGAGATTTCATGATGAGGGAACTAACTGTGTCCAAGCAAATGGAACATTTGAAAGTATCAGTCGAACATCTGTTCGTTTCTTCACTGAATCTCTTCTTCTTTAAGACTGGTTTTCCGTTTTTTATGGGTGGATCTAATTTCTCGTCATCCTTTTCTCGCTTTCGCTTTCCTGTAGAATTTCTTTTGGGGAAACCTAAGCAACGACGAATGTGTTCCATATCTAAAAGTCTCTAAAAAGAAATATTCTTTGCTATATTAATTAGTTATGGGCAATAAAAAAATTAATCAATATGAACAATGATGCTTTAATGGATAATTTGAGCTTTAAAACTAAAATGTCCCATTTTCTGAATATTGTTTCAAAATGTTAATAGCAATTTTATTATGTCAATCTAATATTATTAAAAAAATTCATAGAAATTCATTAGTAATTATTTTTTGTTTAAAATTTAAAAAAAACTTTTGTAAAATGTTAAAAAGCTCCAAACTGATCTATACACGTTAGAATATAACATAAATATATTCATATTTTAATACTTAAAAATTTGGTTGTTAGAGCATCAGCCTCGCAACCAAAAGGTCGCGAGTTCTGTCCTCGTCTTGGCCAAAGACTGTCGTGTTGGCTAATGGCAGTGGGGGCACGTTAAATAGGTCGTGACTGCAAAGTCCTCCAAATTCCAATAAAAAATTATATCTCTGGGTTTACAGAATCAGGGATGAGTCGATTTCTGGTTTGGATCTAAATTATGACTTGCGGCTGGATGGATAAGCTTATGAATGAGTTTGACCTTCCCTTAAAAAGGGTTGTGTCGTGTGTGTTCGGGCAAAGTTGTCATTTCACCTTAATGGTGCTCGTTAACAACGAAAGGTGCACACCTCTGCCTTAATTCGAAAAAGCTCCGCTCATTCGGCTTGGTGTAACCAAGTGGCATTAGACCCACCTCTTAAAATTTGAATTCTATGACATTTATAGCGAATTTTTATGAGTATGTTTGAAATAATATTCCTTAAGGTCTTCAATAAAATGTAAGTTTTATAAGTGATCAATTCATGCAAAAAAATGTACCATTATATGCTTATACACCATAACAGGATAGTAATTATAAATATAATGTGCATGGAATATTTTAAAACTCCATCACTTATATTAAAAAAATAGTGTCATACAATAGCTATTTAAATCTATTAAAGTGGTAAAAGGCTTCCTAATATTAATAATAAAAAACAAATATTCGGAAACTAATGAAGGTATTGAAATAATTGTTTTTGCAATCGAACTATTCATAAAAGGTCGAAGTAAAAAAAGTCACTAGACTCTTTTATACGTCTTCACAGTCCATTGTACACTTAAATAGCGTAAACCAAACAAATTTTTCATTTAAAGTACAAAGTAAATGTTGTTACTGTTCATAGATTTTAAATTTAACTGTAACAGTTTTAGGCTGTATGGAACTCTGTTAGTGTAAATTATAAATTTCTCCAAGCCTATTTTGCGAAAAAAATTGTAAATTTTTATGTACTGTTTTATGCTAATAAAAATGGTTGAACACAAAAATACTCCGAACTCTAAAATATGTACAATTGTTGCTTAAAATAATGCAAGGCAATGATCCCTGTTGATAACGATCTTCAAAGACATATATAGTGTTAATTCACTTTAGATACATTTCACTTTACACAATTGAAAGGTTAGCTGCGAAAAGAAAGTAGCTCCAATTATTCAAGCTTGCAAAAAACTGGCGATAGAACCAAGAGCTACCTCTATATTGCAACAAACTGAGACAATACAGATGGACATACTTCCTGTGAAAGGATTTTGTTCAAAATTTGATAGAAATCTAGAAATATGGTATGAACTACATATAGGTTTGTCACACATATGTCAAATTTCGTCTGTCAGGCTCAAAGTATTGGTGTACAACTTAAAATTATTGTTTTCACATACATTATCTAAATTAAGGATATAAAATGTGGAAGTTTGCCGTAACCTCCAATCTTTTTTCGATAATAATTCTTTGTATACTTAACAATTTAAATCTTCTTTCTAATCCTCTTTCACTTCATTAAGGATCTTAATAATATGTCTTTAAATGTAAAAACAAGATTGCTGACAAGAAAGAAAAACTATAAGCAAAGGGATGCTGGAATAGTAGTGCAATTCAGGTTTAAGGGCAACTGAAAAGTGGCAGGAAAAGATTTCGCCAAATTTTAAAATGTATTCAAGTGCATTAATATTTATTACGAAACATTTTGTGCATGCATGCTACATGCTGTATAGATAATGATTGAAAATTTCCCGAATTGGCAACATTTTCAATCTTTGTGCTTTTTGTAGCCGTTATAATCGACAAGTATCGCTGGAAGAATAATTCCACTTGCCAAATTGAGTTATTATATTGGCTGAATTTACAACTTAATAGTCAATACGGTACTTTTCCATTATATCAGCGCAAATGTCGCCAAGCAGACTTTTTGGCAAAAGCACACAGTCTCCATTCTGGCGACAAAGGCAAAATCCCCGGGACTTGCTTTAAAAATGTGGCAGTAAAAGTTTACCAGCGGCGATGTTTTGTTTGGGGTTGGCTGTATCATTATTGGCGACTTTTCGTCTGTGCCGGTATAATAGAACAGTACCATCAAAACTAAATAACTTATATGACACAGATACCGAAATATGGTTTTTTAAAGGCGATTAATTGCCAAATATAGGGAATTACTTTGATATACCCCCTCCAAAAAAATTACGCGCCAAATCTGGTACACCCTACGGACGTTTTAGGGTTGCTGTTTCTTATTATGGTGTTGCCAATTTAAGTTTTTTCAGCTTAGAATCTATTTTGGCAAGAAAAAAAGGCGCCAAAAACAGGTCTTGGTAAAAGTGTAGAATAGTGTGCCCCTTACTGCGCCAAGGATGCCAAGCCGCCAACAAAGATGGCGGACAAAATAAACAAACTGTTCCGCAGAACCGTTACGGTTGCCATTTCCCGCCTTTTTATTTAGAATGTTTAACTAATTATAATTATTTGTTTAATACTGCCCGGTGCCTTCTACAGATGCCTTCGGTATCTGTAGAAGGCACTGGGTAGTATATTTTAACTTTAAAAAAACATCCTAGGGCTTCGCTTTCATTCGGAGCGGGAATGCAGTAGCTTAGCTAGCACATTGAACAGATGGACGGTGTGGATTAAGGAATAGTGCATAATATTATTACAAGAAAGAATAAATGATGTTATAGGAACGAATATTATACAGAATTTTTAATATTTAATGTACTTACTTGCTTTATTTAATCTTTTCATAACACTCAAAGCATTCTTTCCAAGCCTCATCAACTCATTAAAAAAAATATTCCAATCACCCTTTATCTATTCAGCAGGTTCGAAATAGTGCCTAGCATCCCAACTTCCAAACATCCACTCCTGTACGATTGCAGACATAATAATATTTCGAGGGAACCAAACGTTGGAGCACCAAAAGAATTACGAGAACTGCGAATAATTCCATGGTAGACTTCTTTTAATGCGAAAGCGCAGACGATTTGCGAATTCGCATAGTGATAATTGAAAATGTGAAAACGAAAAAAAAATAAAAAATTTGTAAATATTAACTCAAAAAATTGAAATAAATGTTATTTTAATTAATATTCATTTTATTCTAAACTTTCTTTGTATAATAAATTTTAAATTAAAATAATAAGCAAAATTTAAATCATCCGAAATCGATATTTTAAATATTAAATTTATTGTAAAACAGTTGTAGTACGTGAACAACTCAACTATTGTAAAAACCACTAAACAAAACAGAATTAGGGTTACTGTAAGAAAGTTCCGTTGGGTTGCCATATTGGCGATAAACTCGGGGGCACACCGTGCTACACTTTAACCCAGGTCTTTTGCTTAGCGAGAAAAAAAAGTCACCAAATTTCCGATTTCGGGAGGGGGGGGGGTTATCAAAGTAGTTCCAAATATGGTAATTTAACATGCGTGCTCTTGTAGATATATAACAGGTTTTCTATTATTTGGCTATCTTTGGCAGAGATTGACTAAAAAATATAGTGTTTTTTTCCACCATGTTGATAATAAACTCCAATGCATTATTAGATTTCATTCTACTTCGTATATGAGATAATAAAATGCAATTAAAAAGGAAAGGAACAGAAAATTGTTAAATCAACTCTACATTTTTGAAGAATATGAAATAAGTTAAAATGTCAACTTACTGTTATTTTTGCACAGTCTTTTTATAAAAATTGCTATCTGTCTATAGACATAGTTCGTTTCCTTCAATGGATTATTCAGTAAAGATCAACAAAATTCTGAGTTTTACTACACAAATAAAATCTATTTAAGCTCTATTCAAGAATCTACATACATCGTCATTATTAAAGAGTACATGACTGAAGAAGTGAATTAAGAAAACTGAAATTTAAAGACGACGATAAATTCATAAACAATGGAAATAAAAATATATACATTTTAAGTGATGCCATTTATTTCAAACAAATCTAAATATCATGTCTATACGTGTGGTGTTATTTTATATTTTAATTGATTTATTTTTGCTTTATTTAATTTAAAAAACTGACTTAAAAACTTGTTTTTTGCGTGTTTTATTTATTTATTTATTTTGCTTATTCCTGTTTTTGAGAGCACCAATTAAAAAAAGGGAAAAGAATTTTTTATCAGCTTTAAAAATTTTCAGATATGCTTTCATATCGATTCATTTGCCATTGCTTTCTCTTCCATTACGCAATGTTTCTTCCTAAACATGTCGACTTTGAGGCTGCTTAGGATTTATGTTAAGTTGCTGTTGTTTCTTATCTTTCTTGAATTAAACACCAATTAAAACCAAGTCCAAGATATCGAATCGCAAGATAAGATTGTAAACTGACTCTGAAGTGGATATTTATGTTAATCTATTTCCCCTTAACAAAGTTGTAGGGTATTGGATTTGTGGCTGTTTATATTGTGGTTTCGCACCAATGTGGAGATTGAATTTCGCCAAGGATCGAACTCGTGTCACTACGATTTTCAGTTAATATATCCTCTAGACAAAAGTCATCATCAATATCCAGTGGCTGTTAATGGCTTATTAAGGTAAGAAAAATGCATTTGAAATATACTGTAACATGTTTTAATAATAAATTATGGGAGTGCATATTTAAAATTCCCCACATATAGAGGTTATAACTTCTTCCTACACATCTTGTACTCGTTTTCCTTTGTTATCTCTTAATTTTTTTCGATATTTTTTGCATTTGACAATGAAAGTTGCTTAGATTTATATGTTCTGTTTCAGAAAATATTCTAACTGAATTTGCACTAGGATACACTCTAAAAAAAGAATTATAAAATTCACTGTAATTGTATTACTGCATTGTCTGTTCCAATTCTACAAACGGCGGGATTTTTTAAATTATTCATAGATATTGATTCAGTGAAAGAGTGACTATCTAGAGTAATAAGTGCTTTTGGGAGTGAAATAGGGATAGTTTGATCCACACATGCGGTTGCTACATTTATCTTTAAGAATATGAGAAAATACTTTGCATGTACTTTCACGCTTATACCAAACTTTTCAAAAGAAATCTTCCCAAAATATTGGATGACTATAAAATCCATCAAATATTAGCATGCAAGTTTAGAGAAAATTGTTGACCTATCTGAATAAACTTATTATTGCATTTGCAATTCTCAACCATTCATTTAAGATTTTTTTTTCGACTGAAGTCATCTTTTTTGCGATAACCAAACAAATGACTGATTCTGAGAAAAACACCAAATGGTACTAATACAAACATTTTATTTACAAAAATTCACGATTTCGCGAGTTAGTAATTAGTAAAGTTCTTTTATGATAGCTTTACCACTTGCTCACGATCCTATTTTTAAAATTATCATTGCTATTTTAAAAATCATTTAAAAGTCTGTTTGATGTTAAAATAAATATCTTGGAATGCAATGAATTGGATGGTTTTAATCTCATACATTTTGTTCAGTAGATTACTTTCATGATTGCGAATTATTCTTCTAATTTGTTTATCAAATGCCCCACTACGATTCAGAATTCTTTGATTTCAAGAAATGTATTTCAATCAATGCATATCTAAATAAGATTTCTATTAAAATATTAAAAGCCTTTACAATAACAATCAACAATTTTCAACGGCGAAAGCTTCAAAAAAATGTATTAAACTCTTTTAAGTGCTATCTTTATTTGAGAGCAACTCTGAAAAGTATTTTCTATTATCACTAGTTCAAACTATATTTTTGCTTTGAAAATAGCAAAAAAAAAAAAAAAAAAAAATTCAAAGTAAATATATCACGAGATCAAATTTATATACAAAGAGCAAATGTCAGTTGTAAATGTGCTAACATCAATAAAAATGAGGTTTGGTGAAGGTTATTGTGCCACAGATATCCAGGTACACAGATAAATTGTAGCTTTGACCATTCATTCTTATTTACAAAAGATTTGCAGATTAATTTCTAGGAAAATTTACAAACTGACATATATTAAATTGTGTTTTTTTAACTCTTTTAAGTATTTTATTTGACTATTAAAAATATTTTGATAAATTTATTGACAGTTTAAAATATCAATATTTAATAAAATCGATTTTAAACCGTAGTAATTGTGAAAAGCATTCAACACTAAACATTTCATTATTTTCCAATAATCGATCCTTTTAGAGCATAAGAAATCTATTACATATTTTCTTTAGATAAAATAGTTAAAAGGCTGAAGATTTTTACGACTCAACACAAACATGTAAGCAAATGAAGCAATTAAAATATTGAAAGCCATGAAATAAGTTTTAATAAATTTTTGCTGTTCTAAAGTCTTTCCTTGAAGATTTTGAGCTTTTAACTGTCAGATGAATTGTTGTTGCAGTGGGTTTCTTCAAGAATGTAATTTACTGACACACAATTAAGTGATTTTTCCATCAGGTATGTAAACAAAGTAAATTCTATTTGTCAGCTCAAGTCATGGATTTCAAAGCCTTCATTTACCTATGAAACACCCAAATGACTTTGTTAAACAACCAACTACACACTTATATAAAAAGTTACTCAATAACATTAACATCATCTGTCTATCAACCATTATTTTTAATTTTAAAATTGGCTATTAAAAGAATTAATAATGTCATTTTTGGTTTTAAAGAATGAAGAATATTACGTAGAAGATTGTCATAATTCAAAAGACTATTTGGTATTCTTTGTAAAATTTTAGATTGATGAAATCATTAAAAAGCAAAACATTGATGTGATTAAACAAAAGATTTATGCGATGTCTTTAAAAATACCTTGAAGGTGATGAATAGATAGTGTCAGTGATATTATTTTATGTAAAAAGGAATTTAAAAATTTTAGTAACAATCAAATCATTACAATGAAGATTTGCAATATTCATAAATTGGCATTTTCTCAATGAAAAAGAGACTTTGCTATGTTTTAAAGTAATTAATGGTATTTTCTTTCACAGCGTTTTATTCGCCTGATTCGTTAGACGATTTGAACCGCTCGTGCATTAACCTCCAAAAATTTTAGATTTGTTTCGAAGATAATTCACCTAGTTTTATTCTATTTTAAAATTTCAGATAATCATTATTTATTTCAGATTTTGCACTGACTCTCAGTTGAGTAATGATAACAACACATTTCCCAAACCGAAAGGATGATTTGATATTAGAGGAAATGGAAAAGATATGCGACTAATAATGATTTGTGGTCAAAGGGTTTCAGAAAAAACTTGGTGTTTTCTACTTTATGAAACAAGAGCTCTTCTGATCAACTACTTATATCAGTAACCGTGTTAAATCTGTGAAGATTTTAATTAAAAAGTAAGTTATAAAACAAAAATGGAGGAATACTAATCTATCATTTTGTGGTAGAAGTATTAAAAATACACATATCTCCAATGAGAATCCCTTGGTTATATGCATTAAGAACGAATGTGTTTGCAAATATATCTGGATGTATCTCCAATGCGAATTGTTTAATTATGTTCTTAAAGAATGAATTTGTCTGCAAATATATCTCGATATATCTCAAATCAGAATTCATTAGTTATATTCATTAAGAACGAATATGTCTCTAAACCAATAAAAAAATTATTTCAAAAGAAATAAAAAAAAATCATTTCCTTAAAGAATAAAATAAATACAAAATTATATTTAAATTTTCAGTGTTACAAATATAGCAATAATTTTAATCAACACATTCACCAAAAATATTTTGGAAAATAATTCAATGAATATTTAAAATGAACAATTTTTTTCCTTTTGTTTTTAATACGAAAAAATTGTCTTTTTCAAGATATTAACAAAAATCCCAAATTTAAAATGATTTACTACTTTATTTAAAAATAAATGAAAGTGAAAATGTATTTTTTAATTTAACCCACGGTTTTTACAAATATATTGCATGATAATAAAAAAAATGTCAAATTTGAACATGAATGAGCAACTTTTTCAGATTCGTAATGTCTGCATTGGTGATAAAAACTACTTTTTCAAATCGGGAGGAACTCTGAAATTCCGTGGATATGGTGTATTGGGGAAAGTGTTAGTTATTTTTGGCATTAATGTTGAAAAGAATCAAGACAGTTCCAAAAGAGTTTTAAAATTCTTAACATGTCCGTTCTGTATACTAGCTATTGGTTTATTATCTTTTTCGACTGCGAAATTTACAATTGCTATCAAAAATAAACCTGCATTGGAAGACATTTTATGCTATTTGATAAGTTTATTAACATTCTTTCTGTGGTTCCGTTTATACAGAAAACGAAATCATTTACAAGACATCTTGCGAAATATTACCATTTTTTCTAAAGCTCTACAGTTTAAATTCTTCAAGAAAGATCTATTTATTAATATTTTTATCTTAACAATTTGGTCTCCTTTGCCTGTTCTTTCATTTGTTTTAACTTGGATTGAAATACAGGACAATTTTGATTCCAAACAAACATTTGGATTTCGTTCAGATAAGCAAGAACTGAATTTTATCATTTTATTCTTTTGCAAATGTTTAACTTATTTTCAGTCAGCCTTTTTATCTCTTTTCTTCAACTTTACCATATGCGTTTTGTATTACAATTGTAAATTTTTGCTGTGCGAATACCACAAGAAGTTAAATGGTGTTGGAAATGTCAGCGAGAACTTACATTTCATTACATCTTACCTCACTTTGATTAGAATTATACAGGATTTGTTCATCTCGTTGATCATACCAACAACTTATTGCACTTCAATCTTTCTTCTGCATCTTTTTGTTCCATTCTATTTACTGATTTGCGAATCCATACCATTCATGAAATTTCTTTATTATCCTGATCGGGTTGGTTCAACATCACGTGTAATTGAATTTTCAACCTTAACGGTGATATCTTTGATTTCAATTGCAACTCTCCCAGTTATCATCTACGAAATTCAACTGAAGATAGGAAATATACGTGACACTTTTAACGAAAAACTAGAAAGTGGCATAGCTACTCTCTCAATGGATTTTCAAACAATAGAAATCCTCAAGATAATTTTGAAAAAGAAGCGCATCAAGATACCTCTGTTTTACAAACTGTATTCAAATCGAAAT
>JAPMOQ010012754.1:238651-253302 GCA_026543055.1 Argiope trifasciata
CATCAAGATACCTCTGTTTTACAAACTGTATTCAAATCGAAATGGTACGTTATCATTGGTTGCAATATTTACCCTATTGAGCATGACGAATATTTTTAGAAGTGAGATAGATGTACAAACTTTAGAAGAAGAAAAAAGAAATTTATATTGGGTCAATGAATAATTAAAGCATTTGCTATCCATCTATAAAAAATACATATATTCTATTGGGTTGTTCGGAAAGTCATTTCGTTTTTTTTTTTTTGTCAAAATGAAAAGAAATTTTCGTTTAATGAATAAATTATTTATTAAATTATAAAACTGCCATTCTGGTCTAATACCTTTTGCCATATTTTTGATTGTAACATGATTACACGCTCATAAAAGTTTTGGTCTTTGCTGTAAAAAAAACTGATCGAGGTGGTTTTTGACCTCCTCATTTGAAGGAAAAATTTTGCAAATCAGTTCTGGTACTGATGTACTGTTAACACATCTTCTCCACACATATTGGCTAATTTATTTCTGGTTTGACAGCATTTTTACCTTTTATATAGCAAAAAAGAAAAAAAATGACGAAAATGCTGTTTATTGCTCTCCATATTTAAAAGGGCACCATCCAAAAACTACTGCGAAGAATCAGCTGCACTTTTTCACACTCAAGCCTTACTATATCAGCTCTTAAAACATAAAATGATTTTGCGGTTTAAGTATGAAATTGGGTGCGAAAAATACAATTAAATCCTCTGTCGGGAAAAAACGAAATTACTTTCCGAACAACCTAATATTTCAATTCGCTTAATTCTTCTTGATGTATTTCTGAACATGCAGAAATTTTTCTTGATAAAAAAGCTGATTGGGCTCCTAAAAATTCTTCGTTAGGACTTAACATTTTTGTCCCCTTTGATGATTCGCTAAAGATTTTCAGGAATTTAATGGTGAAAAAACAGCAAAAATATGGAATTAGCAATCCAATAAATTGCATAAATTCCACTCTTCTGTCAGACATTCAGATTGTGACTCTGATCTATTGACTCGTCTGAGAATTGAATACTGGAATTTGTTCAAAAACCTCTCCTGCTTGTCTGTGTTGACAATGTACTCTTTCGATAAACCACGTTTTAATATTATGCCCAAATTTTGGTTTTTGCAAACAACCATTTTAGTGAAACTTCTTTGAAAGACTGAGTAGGAGAAAATCCCCATCCAATTATCTTTCTTATTCTTAATAATATACGTGGAGCGATCTAAAAAAAGTTTGAAAGGCAAAGGAAAAAGGCTCTATTAACAGTAGACAAGGACCAAATTGTTAATTAAGAGACATATGGCGGTCCCTTCTCTACATAATCACCAAACTTGTTGAGGCATTTAGCACACCGCTGAACATTATTTAACCTGTCTTGGTAATAATCAGGTTTGTGGTTCTTGAGCCAGTCCCCGGCGCTTTTTTCAACATCACTCTCTAGTATAAACCTTGTTTGACAAGTGCTTCTTCAATTTCGGCAATGGGAAATAGCCCCTCTGAGCAATCATCGGGTCTGTATGGGAGGGGGTGGCTCCAGACCTTCCACTTACACGTTTCCAGCAAAATCTCTGCCTGTTTGGAAAAAATAACTCCATTTTGCCCCTTGTTTTCTATTTATTTCTTCGCCACCATACACTATAATGATTTGTTTGTGAATGCCCGATTGGGGCACATTCTTGGCCAGTTGTTTAAACGATGAAGAAAGAAGAATATATAATTTTCAATTCCGAAAAAAGGCTCATTGAATTGTTCAAAAATCAGGAATCATACTACATAAAACGAAACAACTTTGATTAGCATTTTCAATTTTTGTGCTTTCTTTGTGTGGAACACCAATTAGAACACGTTTTTGTTCTTCGTTAACACATAATAAAATATGTATTATAAAAAATAAATTTAATAAAAGAGATTTTTAAAAAATATCCTGCGATTAGTACGTCTAAAAAATATTTCCTCATCAATATTTCTGTGATTTTGCATTTAAACCATTCAGAATTTAATTAAATAAATCAATTTACTTACTAATATCAGTTATGATAGTTTAACTTTGAGAATATTTGAATAGGAAGCTATTATTGAAAATGCATAAGTATATCAAATGCTTTAAAACTCTACACAAAAAAGTTGTTTTAAAATCAATAACAAAACTTCAAGCGTCATTCATAAACAGGAAAGAAATTAAGTAAGTAAATAAAAGTGCAGGAAAATACTGTATAGTTTATATGTTACATTTCCAGATTTTATGCAAAAACTCCTATTATGTAAATGATTCTTTTAAAATAATGTATGCCTTATATCCCATGGAAGGTGATTTGATGTTTGAAACTTAATAACCTATTTGAAGAATCCTATTATGTAAATGACTTTTTTAAAGAATCCTATCATGTAAATGATTCTTTTAAAATAATGTATACTTTATGTCACATGGAACAAGATTTGATGTTGGAAACTTAATAACCTGTTTGAATAATCCTATTATGTAAATGATTCTTTTAAGAATCCTATTATGCAAATGATTCTTTTAAAATAATGTATACGTTATGTCACATGGAACAAGATTTGATGTTGGAAACTTAATAACCTGTTTGAATAATCCTATTATGTAAATGATTCTTTTAAGAATCCTATTATGTAAATGATTCTTTTAAAATAATGTATACTTTATATCTCATGGAACGAGATTTGATGTTTGAAACTTAATACCCTATTTGAAGAATCCTATTATGTTAATGATTCTTTTAAGAATCCTATTATGTAAATCTTTCTTTTAAAGAATTCTATTATGTAAATGATTTTTTTTTAAATAATTTATACTTAATATCTCATGGAACGAGATGTTTGAACCTTAATAATCTATTTGAAGAAAGTTCAAAATGCCTTTACAAACTTGCTTTTTTTATATAAAGGTGAAATTTGGTGAAAACATTTTGGTATCGGGGGAAATGAAATTTGAGACATGTAAAACATGATACCTTTGCTAAAGATTATGATGTTTTGATAATGGTGAATATGATGATAAAGCGCAAAGATAAATTTCTAATCAGCATTCAGCTAGTTCCTTCATTAAATAATAAATTTTTAGAATTATCAGATACACTATTTGTTAATCATCTTTTTAAATTTGAACATAAATCGTATTTTATACATGTTCTTCATTATTTGAAAATTGTACTATTAGTTCCGCTTTCTTTCTGTTCAAAATTAAAGCATCATTCTAAACCAATTTCTGCAAAAGAGATTTAGCAAGGAACTATTAAAATTAATTGGTATAAAAACTTTCCAGGAAACTTTAGGATCTGTTTGATATTAATTCAGCCTGAATGCAACAATCCTATTTTTCTTTGTACACAAGTTATAGAATATAATGATGAATGAAATGAACCAAAATATAAGAAACATTTTGCGGTGCGAAGAAGTTATGGGGGAAAAGATAAGCATATATGCATTTTTTTCCATAAATTTACAACTTCAGTTTTCTAAAAACACCTACAAATGAAAAAACATTTCACCAACAATCAAACTTTTGGTTCATTTCATTGCCCGTATCATTTAACAAACGCCGAATTTTTTTATTTAAATATCTCTATTAATGTTTGAGATATGTTAACGGTGAAGAATTTTTATGACAATTCAAGTTTTGAGAAAAAGTCATTTAATGACAAATTTTAGGAATATATAAAGAAATATGCTTTGCTTAAAATCCCCTTGGATGATAGATCAGGCCTTTCTTTTCCTAGAAAGCCTAAACCGATTCTGAATTACCAGAAATAAAAATTAAAAAAAATTCGCTAATGCCGTCGATAACCAGTGTTTTTAACACAGTCGGATGCCTTAAATACACTTATTCTTAAAGTTATCAAAAAACTGCGTTTGAATTGCTGTTTTTTTTTTTTTTCAGAAAAGATGCTTATATAAATAAACTTAAAAAGCAAAATCTTATCTAAATAAATTTTTAAAAATTTATCCAAATTGTTAGAGACGTTTCAGAGATACGCAAATAAATTTATATTATAAAATGATTTAAAATTTTGGAGGCAGAAGCAGTGACTTAAATCAGTGAAGAGATTATTTGATGTCCTTTAATTCTCTCTCCAGGGAGTAGGGATGATTACGTACAAGCAGCGCAGAGAAGGCACGTCCGCCACAGGGCTAGTCAAGAGCAGAAGTGGCAAGAGGAAAGAAATTAACTGTCCCTTGTCTTATATGCCATATTTTGAAGGGGAAAATATTCAGAATTCATACACTATTAAGATTCTAATAGAGATTTCTGACTTAAGTGGATTGATAATGGAAACACGAAGATATTTTTTTTAAATATTTGTTTAGGTAAACAATTCCACTCATAATCGTGACATAATTTCGGTAAGCAATTTTTTAATCATTTCACTCGAAGCGTGGGAACTGTTGACTAAAAATTTTTACAAAGCTTCTCTTGAGTTAATTAAGTAGCAAAAGGGGAATGGGATTAGGAAATAAGAAAATATTTTAGAATGAAGTTTTTATGGACTGAATTATGACAGAACTTTAGAAATTAATTGGAACTGAAATTAAAATTTAAAATATATGTGGAATAATTATTTGTTTAAAGTTATAAGATAAAAATATTTTTTTCTAAACGTCGTATATGAGAAAAGAAAATGAAATAGTTCATACATGTAGAAGAAGAAGAAAATGATAATTTTATTCAACACAAATCACACACACAAAAAGGAAATTCAAACTACTGCACCATATGCGACAAAAATCGCATAAAATGAGAATGACTTTTGATCACATGGATCACCATTCATTCATAATCTTGAGTGCATTTCTCAAGTACTCAATTTTTCACAAAAAAATACTTCAATTGCAGTCTTTATTCCACTTTGATCTAAAGGGAAGATTCAATCAATCAGTGATTATGCGCATCATGATTAAAAGCAATCTGCGGCCTTGAACATGCATGTGGAACATCTCATTCTCGCTGTCATTCGACTCGTTTTTGGCGCTCTCCTGACCAAGGGACATGCGGCAAAGCGGGCACTTCGTGTTCGTTTCTAGCCATTTGTTGATGCATCGTTCATGAAACGTATGGCTGCACTGCAAGGATTTCATTTTCCTGTAGCGAGAAGTATCCAAGCAAACACAGCACTTTGCGACTTTTTCTTTTTTTTGGCATGAAGTCGCCAATTTTTTCTTACGAGGGCGACCTCTTTTACGCTTTGGTGGGGAATCTTTGATCGTAGCGATTGGCTTAACAGGTTGTTTCCGTACGCGAGCCATGGTTGGAAGAATATATTCCTGGGTAAATAAAAATAATAGTTAAAAATTTCAAAACCAACAATAAAATTGAAATTTATTGAAGAGTATAAAATGTGCCTTTATTCAAGTTTCATTTGAGACAATTGACAACGGTTTCCCAAATTGGCGACAAACTCCGGGGGGGGGGGGACATTTATCTTCACTTTAACCAAAATCGTAATTAAACCAAGCAATGGAAGTAACAGAATAAGAATAGCAATGATTTTAATAGCAAATGAAAAAATACGGTTTATAATATATATTCAGATGAAATAGAATTATTGAAAAACAACTTGAACAATAAATGTAATCTTATAAAAAAATTTATAAAATGGTATTAATTGATGGAAAATAAATTATTTTGAATCAAATTATTTCCTAATCAGTGGAATAAAAATTAATTTACCTATGCTGAAAAAGATTTTGTTTATAATTTAAATATCTGGTGACAATAAAAAGTTATTTCGAATTTGTAATATTCATACAGTACAGTGAAAAAAAATCTAAAATACTATACTTGTAAAATTGAAATTTCTTAATATTTTTTTAACATACAATTCTTTTTGAAAAAAAATGCTAATCTGAAATTTCAATCAACGACTTAAATTTTATTGAAAAAAATACGTTTCATAGAGTTATGCCCAATTTCTTAGACAGCATTTGTTCTTCTACAAATAAAACCATAATTTACTAGACAATCATATTCCTGAAAATTAGAAAAAAAATTTCAAATAAAGTAAAGTTTTTAAATTGTGACAGTCTTTAATCATTTATAGATCAGTTAAGCTTTATCATTCATGTTAAATTTATTTTTAAAGAAAGAAAAGTTAAAAACAGCTTTCTAAAGAAACAACTCTTCTAGATTTGTTAATCTCAGAGAAAAGAAAAAAAATAGAAATAATCAGCATCTAAACCGTAGAATTTCTATAAATAAATGTTTTCAAATTTTCTTTAATTTCTAATAACACGTTATTTTTAGAAAATTAAATCATTTCTCGCAATAAATTACATGAAAAAAAAACACTTATGTATGACAAATAGGTGTAAACGTTATATATTTTTAAAGACAAATTAAAATTTTGGAAATCATAAAAAGCAAGAAATCTTACGCAACATACGTCATATATTAATACGCTTGATGAAAGAAATCAAACTAATCCTTTCACATCTCAGCAGATTTGAATCTGACACAATCTGTAAATTTATTTCTCCTTAAATAAACACTTTTTACAATTAGAAGTTTTAACTAACGGATGTTTATACTGTCATGCATTAGAATAAGAAATCGCAGATTTCTCTTTAAGAAATAATCACAGAGTTGAGTAATATTTAAGAATAAACAATGAGACGCCTTGATGGTGAAGTGGATATCGTATTGAAAGTAAGTGCAAGCCTTATAATTGCAGTTCCACTCTGATGTTACAGCACCTGTTTACCTGTTTATTTTATTGTATTAACTTCCTGTTTCAAAGCAACATTTGGTTCTATTAACTTCCTATTTCAAAGCAACATTTGGTTATATTAACTTCCTGTTTTAAAGCAACATTTGGTTCTATTAATTTCCTGTTTTAAAAGCAACATTTGGTTGTATTAACTTCCTGTTTTAAAGCAACACTAAGGCTATTTTGGAACGAACCTCGACATTTTGAACCGTAGTCAGATGACGAGGGCGACATCTGAGCTGGCGCCCTCATCTCCACACCAGCTGGAGTACGTTTAGCCTGGTGGAATTATCGTGCAACAGGCCCCTTAACAAGACGGTTTTAAATGTAATCGAGTCTTGAACTTAAAACACTCCGGTTCTAAAACTGATACTTTACCACCTGGCCACCGAGGCTCCTAAAGATTCACAAATTTAAATTCTAAGTAATAATAGCTTTCCATTTTGATCCTACACGAGGTCCACTTTATGACTAGCAACGTAATTTGAATATTCAGAAGTGGGGAAGGGGAGAAACATCTTAGTTGTCCTATGCTATCTCCAAGTTTATATGTTATGCCAGCATTACGATTACATATTTTTCTTCATATTAGATGAAAATTCATAAATTATTGTAAGAAGAGCTCAATTTCAAGATCAGACGTCTCAAATTGAAAACACAAAGTCGTTATACATGTAGATTCAGTACACATTAAATAGAATTTCAATTAATCAAACGTTATCTACTTAAAACAGGAGAAAATATTAAGAAAAAAATTGATTAACTAGTTTTAATTAGTTAACCAATTTTTTATGTTGCAAAGGTTCTCAAAAATTTTATCTAATAAATGTAAAAAAGATTTCTGGGTTCTGAAAGAAAGGTGCAGATGAAATATTCTGTTCTCGTCAGCTAACTGCAGTTGAAAACAAAAAAAGATTCGGCACCAAATATTCCTCGTGTTGCCAAAACGGGACGTTAATAAAGGGAACATAAAGTAACAGCGGATAAGGAATGGGGAGCACGAATCATACCTGGATCCTGCCTTAGAGGTAGAGCGTCTTCCTCGTGGTATAGGGATTCTGGGTTCGAGTCCCGATTTGGGTATGGCTGTTGTTCTTCAGTGTTCTATCTATGAGAGGGGCCGCGGTGGCCTGGTGATAAGGCTTCGACTTCGGAATCGAAGGGTTTCAGGTTCGAGACCCGATTCCATGAAAGAACCGTCGTGTGAGAGGGTCTAGTGAACGTTAAACGTGCTGGCCAAACGTCCTCTCGCTGGTGTGATGGGGAGAAGCCGGTGTCGGCTCAGGTGTCATCCTCATCATCCGACCGTGGTTCAAAATAAGGAGGTCTGTCCCAAAATAGCCCTAGTGTTGCTTTAAACGGGATGTTAATGTAACGAAGCTAAACTGAAACTTTGAGATATGTGAATATACCCTTTATAAAAAAGGGTTACGCAAGCTAATGCGATGTATGAAGTAACTAAGTGACTCGAACCTTCCTATGAAGTAACTCGTACTCTTGGCCCTAATTGGATCTGCCGAAAGAACAAGAGAAACTCATAGTGGCTTAAATCGCTGACAACTGTCATCGTCTTGTAAAGTGCCATAAGCAACAACTTAATTCGAGCTGTTAATCACGAATGGTGAGCCAAATTTCCCTTCCCAATATCTCACTGATGTGCACATTCACATGTTCAGACTTCATAGGAAGATTCGAATTGCCAGAAAGATGCGACTCGGAATCTGGAAAAGATGTGTCCTTAAGTGCAGCTTGGACGCTAATGGACTTTTGTTTCATGGAAGTGGTATAGCACAGATATACCACTTGGGATTAGAAGAAACAACAATGATTTCAAGTTCGCCGTTTTAAAACTCTTATTTAAAAAATTGCGAGAGAGATCTGCACATTATGTACAAATTGTTGAGAGTGATATCTACAACTAAACCGAATAATTGCTGATGTAATAAATGGGGTCATTGATGGCACCCAACTGCTAAAAGAGTATCATGATTTTCAATCTCGATATATTGTTATTGTGTTAGAAATTAAAGCAGCATGGCTCCATAGGTAAATATCCGGGTTACCATTGACCGAAGCAAAGGTTTTGCTATAACGAAAGTCCCCCATCCAGTCAGCTTCAGGGACTTATGATCTTCGTTTAATCTGTAGTAATACACATGTTTGTGAATGAAATCTGGATTATTTGTAAAGTGCAGTAGAGATAAACGCAGAGTATTTGCCTTCACTTGGGCTGCATCTGCTGAAAGCACAATAAAAAATATTAACATGGCGCATACGAGGAAATCTAGAGCGTGAAAATTGATCATCCCGAATTTTTTCAGTTTTCCCTTCAGAATCATTACGAATGTGATCTCTAAAAGTTTGCAACAATTATAACGAAAATGGGGAAAATAATCAGGGAAAATAGTTTCTCTAATCTCTGAAATATTAGAAAAGTTTTTTCATAAATTGAATATGTCATATCGTTTACATCCCATTTATCCTTTAAGCAGATAGACAGTATATAGCAGTAAAAAATAAAAAACAGGATTGTGACAAAAAGTAAAATCGAGCGAGGATAGGAAACAGCAATGTTATTTAGAAAATATACCAGTATTTTGTTAATCCCATTGACTGAAGAAGTGCTATTAAAGAAACAATCATAATATTTAATCGACAATGTCAGTTGAAAGACTGTCTTTACCACTGGCTTTAGCCACAGCTAAGAAAACTGAACAAACTGACATGAATTTTGCTAGTTTTAAGACATTATTATACTGAAGGACATTAGATTCATCTCTTAAATATTCCAGTTCTCCTATCAGTGCCATGATATTCTTCATTATTTTTCGTACTATCCACCATAAAATAAGAGGGAATATTTTATTCACTACTATAAACATTCCAGTCCAAGGCGTATCATGATCAATGCAAACTGTTTTATAAATGATAACCCAAAAATATGATAGATGAAAACAAACATTTTATTTCTACTATCCAATTTCAACAGGTTTTAACCAGAAATTACGTATTTAAGTTTGCCAGCAAAATGTTCTCGACCCTTTCGGTCCTTTTGCACTCGAATAATTGTGATAAAATAGAGAAATATTAATAATAAAAATTATCTTGCAGAAAGATCTCTGTTTAAGAACCTCTAGCTCCAAAAAAATGTAACAGTTTTCCGAAACGTCAACATATTATGATATATTCCCCTAACAATAATTTAGATCTCTTTTTTATTATTATTCCTTTTTAACATCTCATTAACTTCATTTTCAAAAGTAGTTTATTGAATTCGTTAAAGAGAAATTTTCAAAAGTATTTTGCATTTATCTGACACACGATACCAAACGAATTGACCGGACATACATATTTCGTTTTTGCAAACAATCAATGAAAGGCAATTCTCTTAAATTTCAATTTCCTTAATCAATTGACACGATAGATAACAACTATATTCCTGCCAGCCCTTTAAATTAGTCCCAATGAATCCTCATTAAATTTAAGATGAATCAAATTTAATATGTTTTATGCTTTTCAGAATGTTAATAATTTAATGTTCTCTTTATAGAATGTTTATACGGGAAAACGATGTCATTTAATATAAATTTTGCAGCATAACAAATCTTTTTTTTTGGAATGAAAATTTATATTAACTCTAATTTTCCTCTTTTATTCAATTTTAATATATAAAAAATTCAGTGATTTTTATCATCAAACTTCTTCGAAATATTGATTTTTTTAATCATAAGAGTAAAGGCAATTAATTTTTCTTCTTGAAATCTATATTAATAATTCACAAGAAAAAATTTAAAAGCGTGTTACTGTCTGTTATCATCCTTAAACTAAATATATCTCTGTACTAAAGAAGTATTTTTAATAGATCCTAAATAGGCTACAATTTAAAATGAGAGTTTTGTTCGTATAAAAACAGATTTTATAGCATAGTTATACGTCGTTCTTATTATTTTTCATCGAATAATAGGAAATCAAATGTAAACAACTCATGATACTAATTTCATACTGCTTTATTGACCCTTTTTACAGCTGCATTTTATTAAATGCTACAAACAGATGAGTTAGATATTATTATAAATGTTTTGTAGTGAGATCGCCGCATTATCAAAAAAGTGCATTCAGTCTGAAGTAAGAAAGGATAAAAGAAATCAATAAATAGGCATCCAATAGAAAGTTAATCTAACGCAATAATGGTTTTTACTATCGCCAGATGCTTAAGCATTATGACTTGTCATACAGGATATTGATATTCTTATTTTTCAAAATAGAAAGTTAATACAAAAGTCAAAATAGAAAGTTAATTCAGTAGAAAGTTAATCTAACGCAAAAATAGCCTTTACTGTCACCAGATGGGTAATCATTATGGCTTGCCTTAAAGGAAATTGATATTCATATCTTTCAAAATAGAAAGTTAAGCCAAAACTCAAAATAGAAAGTTAATCCAAAAGTCAAAATAGAAAAGTTAATCCAAAAGTCAAAATAGAAAGTTAATTCAATGGAAAGTTAATCTAACTCAAAAATAAGCTTTACTGTCGCCAGATGTGTAATCACTATGGCTTGCCTTACAGGAAACTAATATTCATATCTTTCAAAATTTCTTTTCATTATTTAAAACTAAAACAGCCATCTAATTATATCAATATCTTTTCTTCCAATTCCTTCCATTTAATTTGAATAATTTCTTAAATTAAATTCCATACACTATCTGCAAACATTTTGTTATTCCTAATGGCTCTTCCCATTGGACAAGCCCGCTATTAGGAATAGCGATTTAAACCGATAGGGTGCATCTCTTGTTTTAGTAACGCCATCTAGGGCAAGAGTACGACTTTGCCACTCACGCATCACTCCTTCGCTTGCACAACCCTTTTTTACAGGAAACGACATTCATGATCCACTTATAATCCAAATAATATTTGTCCATGAGAGAAATCCTACATATTCTCAAAGATTTGGAAGAACGGGAAAAAAATAAATGCATTTGAGGAGAAATGGGTGCGGTTTACCACTATTTAGTGGAATGCATGGAGATCTTAGAGTTGAGGAAAAACCTGAAGATTGTCAATAATGATTTAAGTACAGTACCGATGGTACCAGGTCATCTCGAAACCCTGAAGGATATGATGTCAAAGATTGAGAGTTTTATTCCAACTGTTTGAGAATGTGCAGATGAGGAGAAAGACAGCTATTAACTACCCAGAAAGGAATGTTAGTTTGACTGATCGGTCGATGTAGGGTCGGACAGTACTTATTCGGCAGTCGAGCGCCACAATAAATCCTGTCGATACTGCTACGTTCAGTGGTGGCGGGGTGGTCGGCTGTTTACAAGAAGAAGGAGATAGGACAAGGAAAATCAGCCGTGTCTGAACCGAGACTCGAACACGAGATGTCCAGATTACGCAGAAGACAAACAATTCCTATGCCACTACGCCGACTGAAATTCTTTTAAATGTTATGATGGAACTCATATTTATCCTTGAAGATATTCCATAGAAGGGTTAATAAATAATGCCGTAATAATTTTTACTTCGCAATATGTATTCATTTTAATTTGTATTGTACTAATTCAAATGAAATCATGTTTTTCAGTCACAACAAATTACAAAAGAAATTTTTAAAAAATTCATTTAGTATTAATAATTTTAAAAACTAAGCCAAAAAAATATATAAAATCTAGGGAAACAAACTGATCGCCAAAGAAGACAGCACGACATATTTTCTCCTGCAGGACATTTCTAATATATCTTAGAAACACACTACTGATTTCTATTTCGTCGCTCACAATTTTAACGTTATCTGTATGTCTCTTATGCGTTGTCGTTCCATCCAACCGAATGAATCCATGTGATGAAACTTTAAATACTTCTTGCACTTATGCGAAGGTTATGGGCATGGTAAAATTATGTCATCTGTATAAATAATAATCAATGTTTGTCTGTATGTCTTCGATGTGGTGCCGTACCGCTCATCCGACTCTATCCAGTTTTATGCTTACAAGTTGGACAGTCAAGAAATTTATTTGTTTTTGCTGAAGACGGAAAAAAATATTGCCTACCCTAAAACTCTTGAGTCTTAAAGTAAAAAAAAGGATAAATATTATTTACTCTTCTAATTTATGCATTACTCAATTTCAATGAATGTATTCATTTCCGATACGAAAATAAATATTTTTCTTTCAATCAATCATAATTAAACATGGCATATATTGTAAATGTAAAAGCAATATTTCCAAAATTATTTCATCTGCGGCAGAAACGCGCCGGGCATCAGCTAGTTATTTATAAAAAAGATAGAAAATTACATGTTCTCATTTTTTTGCATAAAGTAGGAAACAATAACGTCTATTTCTATTCGCGATTTCTCCTGTAATATCAATTTTATCATTTATAAATTCAACATTTATTTTAGATGTATAAAATAATTCTATTCATTCAAAATTGTTTCACAACATTTCATTTCATTGAATTAAATATCAATAATTTGATTTAACTTATTTGTAAAAGTCTCGAAAAAAGTTTGCTTTTAGAACGCATTGCAATTTTTTTGTAGTTGTAATAAATGTCAGTACCCTTTATTGTAATGTATAATTTGGAAATCAACAATGATTTTAATATTATTATTGTAAGTAAAATTTAAATTTTATCCTAATCATTATTGTTTTCAGCATATATAGATTTCATATTCTTTTACTTTTAATCAGAAAATGCCCTTTTTACAAAAACTATAAAACAATATTTGTGGAAAACGTTTCTCTGAAAATTCATTTTTCAAAAAATAATTAGCTACAACTAATCCCATTTTTTATTTACGAAAGTGTTTTAATGAAATTTATGAATTTATTAAAGAAAAACAGCTTTATCTGAATGCAATATCTTATATTTAAAAAAAATTCCATACAAATTATATATTTGGAATATACATCAGAAATTAACAATATTACATAATTTTAAGAAATCAGATATATCTTTTTTCAATGCAGTGGTATTATTAAAATTTGCATCAACTGAGAAGTATTCATTTTTGTAAAGTATTTGCACACATTAACAACAAATTCATACACGAAACATACATTTTAATATTCAATTAAATAAAGTTATTTAATTAAACAAACTGAACAGTTTTATCCAACCGAATATACATATTTTAGTTGAATATTTGCTGAGACTTAAATGGCAACTTCATGAAACTTATCAATCGGTCTTTCTTTAGCA
The DNA here is from genome assembly GCA_026543055.1 of Argiope trifasciata. Classification (NCBI taxonomy): domain Eukaryota; kingdom Metazoa; phylum Arthropoda; class Arachnida; order Araneae; family Araneidae; genus Argiope; species Argiope trifasciata. The sequence continues at coordinate 252,583 of JAPMOQ010012754.1, forward strand.
AACTTCCAAAATGAGTCTCAATGTAAACAATGATGTTGAGTCAATGCTTGAACCCAAATTCAAGTTCCATATCTGCAAAAAAATGGAATTCTGCTCTTTAATAAAAGGTAAAAGCTATTATTGTTTAAAATATACATTTCAATTGAAAAAAATTAATCTATTTTTATATTATCTAACTAATAAACACAAAGACTTAAATTTACTCTCGCATGCTTTTTCAGTTCAATTTGAAAAATAAATAATACACAGAAAATGATAAAGCAAACATCCTCTTCCTTTTAGTTCATATCCTAAAAACTGAGTTATTGAATACAGTATAAAATTGTTTATATCATCTTGTCTGTAACTGAATCCATTAACACTAATTGCAAGTTATTTATCGATATAATTCTATTAAGAAAGTAGAAGATAAAATAAATGTTGAATAAAAATCAATTTTTACTTGGAATTTAATCCCAACTTTAAATTTTGTTTCAATTTCAACAAACATTATAACTATGTGTTTAAAAAGAAATAGCCAAGTTTTAACTTTATTCTAGTATATTTTATGGCATATTATAAGAAATTGTGTAGGTTTTAATATATAGTTAATTCAATGGATATTCACTATATTTTAAATATGGAACTACATAAATAAATCTGATTTAAAAAAAAATCAGTATTTTTCATGGGATTTCTTTTGAGAATGTATCTGTGTATATTCATATACTGAAAGAAAGT
>JAPMOQ010012754.1:253312-267610 GCA_026543055.1 Argiope trifasciata
TATTGTTTTTGATCCTGCATTGGTTTTATTTCCTAAAATATTTTATTCGTGATTTTTTGTTGTTTGAGTTTAAGATAATGGATTAATTTGAATTAAAAAAATTTCTTAAGGTATCCGATTACGTTCGAAGGAAATTTTTGGAAAAAAATGGATTTATTAAGATATATGGTTGGGTTTTAGATGCATTGTCAATTATAAACACTATAAATACAAAAAATTTATTTGAAAGTATAATATATTTTGAGAAATGGGAAAATGTGTCGTACATTTTAGCGAAATTTGACCGAAACTCTACACAAAATGGTAATGCAGCAATCCTATTTTTCTTTGTATACAAGTTATAGAATACAATGATGAATGAAATGAACCAAAATCTAAGAAAATTCTTGAGATGCAAAGAAGTTATAGATAAAAATATAGATATATAGGTATTTTTTTCTATAAATTCCCAACTTGTACCTGTAACACCTGTAAATGAAAAAGCATTTCGGCAACGATACATCTTTTGGTTCATTTTATTGCCCATATTATTTAAAACACACGCTGAAATTTTTATGTAAGTACCTGTATTAGTTTTTCATATATCATGTTGACGGTGGAGAATTTTTATGAAAATTAAAACTGAATTAAAAGACAAATTTTAGCTTCAAAATATGTTTTTCCCCTGGATGATAGATTAGACCTTCCTTTTCTTAGAAAAAAATAAACTGTTTTGAAAAGAGGAAAGCTGAACTAAAAGAAATAATAATAATTTGCCAATGTCGTCTATGAACATTGTTCTTAACATAGTCGGATACCTTAAAGCTTTTTAGATGCTCTAAGAAATTTTCGAAATTTACGACAGAGAGAGATAAAGAGTATAAAAAAATTGTTTAACATTCGTTCTTTTTCAAAACCTCATATTCAGCTCGAAATAATATTTTTAATCCTGAGTCACATTTTACTTTTTAAAAACATTCTTGTAAGGATATATGGATTGGGTTTTAAGAGAAGATATTTTGATAACTTTAGATTTTAGAAATGCTAGTAATTGTTTATCTATTTAATTGTTCTCTTTTGTAAAGCGCATCAAATAAGGCCTATAACCAAATTAATCTTTAGCGCTCCGAAAAGTAATTCAATGTATAAATATTTCCAGAATAAGAGCGCATGTTTTCTGCTCCAAAAAATTAATATATATAAATTTTTTTGAAATTTTCTGGAAAATTAATCTACATATTTTTATCGCTCTCTAGTACCTCTCAAAATTTAAGAAAATAATCAATAAAAATGAAAAAACTATGCACTGTTTTGAATGGTGCCTGAGAGGAGACATTGGAGTTCTAAGGATTAAATTTTATTTTTATCAATGAATCTCTGTGGATCACTTTCCTGCCCTTCGTTCTTAAGCTGATAAATGTTCTTAAATGCGTCTGTGATATCCTTAAAGGCTGATAAATGTCCTGGATTGTATATTTTTTTGCAGATGGATCAAAGTATTTTTATGTGAGGCTTTTTAGCGTTCAGATTTTATGTAAAGCAACGAACAATGGCAGAATTGTGTATAGGAATCTGACACATCATTCGACTGTTACATTTTAAAATGATGATGATAATGTCGTGTCCATGTTTCAACGGAAAGGGAGTGTAGTAGCTTTTGAGGGTAAAGACCCCTGAGCACCAGAGGGTAGATTCTAGTTCAAATGAAGGTGACACACACATTCGCTTGCACTACCGCTTTTTACAGGGGGGGGGGGGCACATTCATACATCTCACAGATGGAACACAGAGCAACCATGCCCGAACCGGGACGCCCAGATCACGGGGAAGACATGCTACCCCTATGCCAAGACGCCGGCACATTTTAAAATATTATGATCATTTAAAAAAATATAGCGCGGTTTAAAAATTTGTGGAGGGTCCAACGATGATTTTAAAGCCCTTTTTTTTAAAAATTCTTTTAAGCCTTTAATAATTTTATATGTTGAGGTAAATGTAATAAACTCGCAAGTTGCATAATTGCCAGTGATTATTCATAATCCTCTTGAAACTTGATAATGCGTTTAATTAAATTATTAAATATTTATCCAATTTTCTAGTTGTTTTATGAAATCACTAATTCGTAATAGGAAATGTAATAAATGTACATAATTCTATGATCTTTTTCCCTTTTTAGGACCTATATAAATTTTATTATTATCTAATATATCTAGTCCAAGATATCTGATGAAATAAATTACAAAAATGTCATTTTTATTTAATTTTTTTAATTTAAATATTATTATAAATTTTAATAGCCATTATGATGTTCTTTAAACTCTTTATAAAAAATTTATAATGAATGCAATCATTCTTTGAAATTAAGACGTCGATACTCAACAAAAATATTCGAATTTATTACATTTTAGGATTTTTATAAATTAATTTGATAAATATAAATTATTATTCAAATTTAATAGTGATTATGCATTACCACTGGTAATTTTACTTAATCACTAGTTTATTTCATTTACCTTAACATATAAAAATAATAATATAATGTATTAAAAATGTAATATAATTTATTAAAAATGCTATGTTATTATTCATATTAATATACAATGCTATATTACATAGAATTTACTAAAAAAAATTAATTTATCAGCAATTACTTCTTTCTTTGCATCGATAGGTAATTTTGATGTTCAACAACTTATGGTGGTATCTTAATAAGCTAGTAACTTCCACCAGACACCAGTGCCCGCTTTTGTCTAATGGTTATGTTACGCGGGTACAAACCCATAACATCTCCGGTTCAATTCCCACTCAATTCGACCATCTACCAACTCACAGGAGATATTGAAAGATCCTTTTTAATTAGTCAAAAAAACTTAGTAATTGCAATAAATTAATTTCTGCTTTCTGTTGGCAGTTACCGTTTGATATGGGAGTACATTATTCTGACCTCTACTAATGGTCCATTACTGATATTGAAAAAATCATATTAAGGTATTCGACTACATTCGAAGGAAAAATTTAGAAATATTGTCTTTTTTAGAAACTGTTTTTAGATGTCAATAATAAACACTATAAATACAAAAACAATTATTTGAAAATGTATAATTTGAGAAATGGGAAAATTGGTAGTAAATTTTAATGAAATTTGACCAAAACGATTTACTCTCTACAGATGTAATGCAGAAAATTGTAATGCAGGAATCCTATTTTTTCCTAAGTACATAAGTTATAGAATACATTGTTGAATGAAACGAACCAAATTCTACATTTTTACCATAAATTTACAATTTAAATTTTCTAAAAACACCCATAAATGAAAAAGTATTTTACCCATAATAAAACTTTTTTTATTTCTTTGCCCATATTATTTAAAATACACGCCGTAGCTTTTTATGTAAATACCTCTTTTAGTTTCGGGAAGATCATGTTAACAGTGAAGAACTTTTATTAAAATTAAAGTTTTGTGAATATTGTAGCTACAAACAAATTTTAGTTGAAAAATATGTGATTCTGGATGATAGATCTGGTCTTCCCTTTCTTAGAAAAGATAAACAGTTTTAGATAGAGAAAAGTCTGAACTACAGAAATAATAATTTTCTTTAAACCGCCAATGTGGTTGATAACCAGTGTTTCTAACGTTGTCGGATACCTTCAGAAGACATATTCTCTATCTGATAGCTATGCTTTAAAGTATCGTCAGAATAGATAGAGACAATACATCTTTTCATACCTTAATCGGAATCTATTCTTTTTTTCCGAACTAAAAAATAAAGAACATATCAATTTTTTCTATCTTACCCTTGAATCCTTAGGGAATGTAGTTTTTCCCTCCTTTTACAAGTTTTTCTGAAAAATAAATTGCATACATTATATATAATTACGAATAAAAGAACATGCATGTTGACATAAACGAGTTTGGAAATTTTTAATAATCCATACACGACTTTTCTTAAAATAGTTCCACAAGATTTTTAATTAGTATTATCTTATTAAGAAACAGCATTTACTTCAAATTAGTTTGATACAAATAAATAGAAACATATCAAGATATAAAGTAAGATATATATCTAATTAATCAAATTAGTTTAATACAAATAAATTGAAAAATATCAAGATATAAAGTCAATAAATGAAAACTTGATAGGCGTGCAATTACAAATTAAGAAGCTGGTAAAAATTAGATTGCTACTAATATTAGCTTTCTTAAGAGCAAAAATGTTAAAATTGAATTCATAAATTACTTTTTACTACAGTAAAATAAAATCATCATAAATTTTATGTAGGTCAACAATCTAAATAATTTTTTGGTATTATTTATTTTGTAAATCGGAAAAATATGAGAAAATAATTTCTTTTTGCGGCTTTAGTTTAATAATATTACACTTTAAGGGATAGTTCTCTAGTATATATTATTTTTAAAGGATCGTGATGATGCTATATTTATTACATTATTACATTTACACTAAGCAAAAGTTTTTAATTAACACATATTAATGTATAAAAAATAGCAATGCTTTATTTTTAATTTAAATAAATATATAAAGAAATGATTTCCATGGATAAAGTAATATAATTCTAAGAAAAATATCTTCGTTTTGTTTTACAATACTTTTAATTATGTAAGCAAAGATGCACCTTATCAATTGTGGGGTTGTTTTTTTGTTTTTTTGATGGAAAGCTTTGAAAACGATGGATAGGGACAAATGACAAATTAGTAATAAAATAACTATTTTTAATTTACTAAATATTTTATTACAATTATTTTTGCAACATGATTAATGAAGAATATGATGTAATTAAACGGTATTGATTAATCGTTATTCTCAAAATTAATGAATTCCTGATTAATAGATGACAATAAAAAATGCTCTGTTTTAAAGAAAGTTTTAAATATGTATATATTATCAAAAAAATATCGAATCTCAATCAATAATTTTACTGTTCTTGCATGTGCATCAAATGTGCTTGAATTCCTGATTACATAAGTTATACATTGCGATACAAACTTACTACATCAGTGATTCTCAACCTTTTAGTATTCACGGCCCAATTTTCAATCATAATTTTCATCGCGCCCCCCTTCCCCACCACATACAATAAAATGCATATAATAATAATGTATTTTGAGTATTTTTTCGCTAAACCTACACTACAGCCTTAATTTTAAACTTTACAAATTACCAAGAATACGGAAATTTATTGACATTTTATAACACCGATCCTCAGCATTGAAAAAACAAGAATCCTATGCCTTTTTATTGCTCTTGCATCCTGCTATGTTGGGCATTCTCACGGTTTCGCAAGAAGTTTCGATTTGTCTGGAAATTGGTCAACTTAAAAGTTAAGTTAGGAGCGTGCGCAGATCTGAACAAATATTTTCTCATAGGGAGAAGGAGAAAGTTCTATGACGCCAATTTCAATTCCAAACAACCTCATTCGAGTCGATCCTTCTATCGCTATTGAATCTATTCTTAATGTGTATGTTATATATATTTTCGTGTAATTGCAATTCACCGTATTAAATATACACGGCAGCAGACTTATGCAGAATCTTGGAAGTTTTTAACCTTGCGGAGTTTTTAACCTTACCTTACAATAGTAAGTTTAAGTGAGTTTGATGTTTAAAAAATAATTAAGAAGAAGTGCCTTTTTATGTTTAAAGTTGATTAAAGAATGTTGATTAATTATTTTGGAGCTTTATTTTGATTTGAAAATGGACTACAGTTGTAATCCGAGCGACCTTTTACATGACTTCATAGAGCGCGACCGGTACAGGGTTAAGCGGGCGTAAGTGAGCATTAGACGATAGACAAGCATCAACAAGTACACAGACGAGCGAGGTTCCGGAAATAAAATCAAGAAAATATTCTCAAGAATACTTAAATTTTGGGTTCACTAGTACTGAAGTAAATAAAGAAGAAAGGCCCCTGTGTATCATTTGCTCAAAAATGTTGGCGGCAGACAGCATGAAACCTAATAAACTTAAACGGCATTTGGAAACGCTTCATTGTGAGTACGTAAACAAACCCCGAGAATTCTTCGAATTAAAATTAAAATCAAATGAAAAGCAAAAATCATTGTTTAAAAAACTTTGTCTGTGAATGAAAAGGCTTTAATTGCCTCTTACAAAGGTTCATATAAAATAGCCAGATGTAAAAAGCCTCACACCATTGATGAAGAGCTTATTTTGCAAGCCGCAATTGAGATTGTAGAAATTATGTTTGGAGATAATTTTCCAAAACAATTACAGTCTATACCTCTTTCAAATGATACTGTTGCCCGTCGAATTGCTGATCTAGCTGAAGATGTAGAGTGTCAGCTTTTGTCGAAGTTACGTGACAAATTGTGTTCAATACAACTCGATGAGGCAACAGATAGTAATAAAGATGCTCATTTCATTGCTTATGTTAGATTTTGTAATGATTTGTCAGTAGTAGAATTACTTTTCTGCAAACCAATAGAACTCAAAGCAACAGCACTCGCATTATTTGCTATCTTAAATGATTTTATGAAAAAAGCAAACATAGAATGGAAAAATTGCGTCGGAATATGCACAGATGGTGCTCGTTCTATGTCCGGAAGATTCCAAAGTATTCAAGCACTTGTGAAACAAAAATCGCCACAGTGCGTCTGGACACATTACGTGATCCACAGAGAAGCTTTGGCTTCCAAAGAAATGAGTCCTGGTTTGAATATTGTGTTAACTAAGGTTGTAACAGTAGTAAATTATATAAAAATGAGACCCCTGAAATCAAGAATCTTTTCCGCACTTTGTAAAGACATAGGTGCAGTACATTCAGCGTTACTATTTTATTACGAGGAAAGATGATTATCACGAGGGAAATTTTTACAACGTGTTAATGAATTAAGAGAAGAAATCGCTGTTTTCCTAGAAGAGGAAAACAGACCGGAAGCTGAGAATTTTCGTGATAGTTTATTTGTGATGAAATTGAGCTACATGGTCGACATATTCGAGAAATTAAATAACTTGAATCTTCAACTGCAAGGAGCAAATACACATAAATTGGATACGAGTGATAAAGATAATGCTTTTTGTAAGAAATTGGAATTGTGGAGCAGAAATTTAAAGCAAGAAAACTTAACAATGTTTTCAAATTTGAATGATTGTATTAAAACTTACAAGGCTGAAGAAAAACATGCAAAATTTATTTTTGCAACCATTGAAAATCGTTTAGCAATGCTAGCAAAGAATTTTAAAAGGTACTTTCTTGCTGACAACAAACTGATATCAAGTTACAAGTGGGTGAGGGATCCATTTCAAAATACTCCCGAAGGACTCTCAATTGAAGAGGAAGAAACCTTCATAGACTTCATGGCAAGCGACGAAACCAAAAGACAATCTATACTTATAATAAAGCTCAATGTATGTGTGTGTGTTGGCGCTCTACAGACCAGACCGTTGGACCTACAGCTACCAAATTTGGTACATGTATACCTTGGAGCTTGGGAATGTGCACCTCGGAGCCCTTTTTTCGAATTTTTAATTAGAATTTGAATTAATTAAAATTTAAGCGAAATTTCGACGATTTTCCGCTATAACTTCCGAAAATATTATCGCACAAACATGATTTTTACATCAATTTAAAGATTAAAAAATTAGCTTTCTAATGGCATCTTTGTTTTAATGTATAGTTTAAGTTTCTATTTTTAACGAATTTTTAAAGAAATATTTTAACCATGTTTTACAACAATATATTTCGGACAAAACAATAAAATTTAATCTGCACGAGCACGTCAAGGGGGAAAAATTAGGTTTTATCAGCGTGTTGCCATCCTATTGACGGAAGTTCAAACTAAAAAAAAAAAACTATCATTACAAATTAAATCTAAAGAAATGCAACTTTTAGCACGTGACTGGATAAAATAAAAGAAATATAATATGTGACATTTTCTAAAATAAATAATGAACGAGCAAAGGGAAAAAAATAGCTTTTATTAAACTGTTGAAATCATACTGACAGAAGTTAAAATTAAAAAATAAATTAACTATGATTGCAAATTACATCGAAAAAAAAATGTAACATTCACCACGTGATTGGATGAAATTAAATAAATATTAAATGTTGTGTTTTCTAAAAAAGAAATGCAATACAAAGGTTTCTATGATCGTTTGCAACATCTATATCATTAATTTAGTAAATCAGTGTTACGCGACTTTCGAAGTTTAAGTATATCTGGCAGAGAAATTATAAAGAGAGCAAGGCACATAAGTATTTAATTGAAAATCTTAGACTCCATTTCTCTTGGCGAACCAGCTGGTCGCCAAAGGCGTCTAGTTTAGTAATAAATCACTCTTTGAATTTTGGGCAGGAGTGGATGATGAGTTTTCTTCACTAAAAACAAGGGCATTTCGCATTCTAATACCATTTTCAACGTCTTACCTTTGTGAAACTGTATTTTCTGCGGTGGCATCTTTGAAGACAAAATATAGATCTCAGCTAAATATAGAAAAAGAACTGAGAGTGTCTATTTTTAATATTAAACCCTCCTTCGAAAAACTTTGCTCTGCAAGACAGGCCCAAAGAAGTCATTAATAATTATTAAATTTGTTTTTAATTTAGTAAGTTGTTTCAATTTAATAAGTTAATTATTAAATATGTCGAAATGTATTTTGTTTTGTATGTGTGTGTGTGTTCTTTTCTTTCAGTCACTTAATCAATTTTTTTAAATAACATTTTCTCTTGGATATCCTCGCGCCCCCCCATTAGTGTGCTCGCGCCCCCCAAGGGGGGCGCGCCCCACAGGTTGAGAATCACTGTACTACATAATTAGATTTAATCCTCTTTATTTGCGATTTAGCAGAAAAATTGTCATCTTAGTAGATAACATGCTAAATTGTATTTTTAATTATCTTTACTTATTTACAGTCTTGCGAATATTATTGCTAATATTAACTAATATTATTAATAATATTACTAATATCTCTTAAAGTGTCCGACTACGTGCGAAGGAACATTTTTGAAAAATTTGATTTTTTAAACACTATTTATAATTTTTAGATGTATTATCAATTATAAACACTATAAAAACAAAAAAAAATATTTGAAAATATAATGTATTTTGAGAAATAGGAAAATGTGTAGTAAATTTTAATGAAATTTAAACAAAATGGTTATTACGCTACACAAAATTGCAATGCCGCCATCCTAATTTTCTTTGAACGCAAGTTATAGAATGAAATGAACCAAATTCTAAGAATAATATTGAGATGCAAAGAAGTTATGGGTAAAAATATACGCATATATAAAAAAAAATTTCATTAAATTTGCAAATTAATTTTTCTAAAAACTCCTTTAAATCAAAAATTATTTCACCAACTATCAAACATTTGATTCATTTCATTGTCCATATTATTTGAGCTACACGCAGAAAATTTTATGCGAATACCTCTATTCGTTTTTGAGATATCATAATAACGTTGGAGAAATTCTATGAAAATTAAAATTGAAATTAAAAACAAATTTTAGCTGAAACATTTTTTTTCCCTTAAAATACCCCTGGATGACAGGTTAGACCTTCCTTTTTCAATCAAAGATAAACTATTTGGGAAAGAAAAAAGTCTGAACTACGGGAAATAACAACAAAAAAACTCGCCAATGTGGTTGATAACCAGCGTTTTTAACGTAGTCGGATACCTTAAATAAAGAATTAAAGGTATTTTTCTGTAGATTTCAAAAGCAAACAATATACATTATAACATTTATAGTTTTCTAACAGCAACATACTTTAAAAACAGAGTAGCCTTTCCTGTTCTCGCATCCATCTCCTGGACATTGTCCCTCCTCAATTTGTCCCTTCAAAATCCGGCAAATCCGGGAACTATCTATGCTGAATCCGTCACAGTCATCCTTCCTTAGGCAATGGGCTGCACACTGGACTAGAGACGCTCTTTTCACTGGGTGGGACTCCTTCACTTGCTTGCTTTTGCTGTCCTTGTAGGCTATCTTGAATTTCGCCGATTCAGTCAGATCTGCGAACAGCAGCAGGACAAAGGACAAAACGAAGCTTTCGATGGCTCTCATATCACCAGGCAAAGTCTTGGGCCATTGATCATGAAAAGAATCTGGTTGAAGAGCTGGTTACACCTGCCATGCAAGGAAAGGAAGGCACTAAAACTTTTATTCGAACAGATAACGTTTAGAATACCTGAGGTTTTGCAAATCAAGGGCGTGTCTTTTTAAGGTTTTTATGATTTCTAAATATAGGTTTAGGTGGTCATAAAAAAGGCATAAAAGGAACAAAAGTTGTTGAAAGAACTGTGGGTTGAGTCACGAAAACAAAAATATAAATAACGGAAAGAACAAAGAATTAAATATAAGAAATATAAATCACGGAAAGAAAAGAAAGAAAATTGATCGATGGTTGGTTGGTTGGTTGGTTGGTTGGTTGGTTGGTTAATTTAATTTTAATGGCGCAAGAGCCAAAAGTAGGCTAAACTGTGCCAATAATATTTACGGTCGATGAAGGTACAAACTGAATGTGCTATATTAGAAACAAAATGAATATTTGTTTTCAAAATAACAGTAACCCAACAAATATTTAAGCAGTTCTCGAAAATTAACAAGTTATTCCCCTAATATATCCAATGAATATATATATATATATATATATATATATATATTCAATAAATATAATAAAAATAATTATTACAAACATATTGTTTTAAGAATGCTACAAAAAGTGTTTTTCATTTAAAATATTAGTTCTTCTTTTTTTCATTTATTAAATTATTTTATTATTTTAAATGTTATGAAAACCAAAAATCAATTCTTTTCTCAAGTAGCAGCGATTTATGGCGAATTAAAATTCAATTAAACTAATCTATCAACCCTATCTATCACTCTATAATTTTAAAAGAACCTTTAATTCCCTTGATTATTCTTATTGATAAAATAATTCAATAAATTAAAGGTTAAATTGTAAGTAAGGTCTTAAAATATTAAAACAATATATTCTTCGTGAAAATACACAATTGTAATACATCAAGGTTAAAAGATTTCAAAAACTCTTTAAAAGTTTCAGATCACGTTGAAAATAAGACAAAATTGACTACAAAATTCCATCTTTAGAAATATGAAACAAGTCCAGTTAAATAAAGGCTTTTTTAATTAAAAGCAATATCATATAACATCAAAACTAAAAGTAATTCATTGTTTTAGTTTCGCAACATATTTTTACCATATTCTACAGCAGGATGAAGAAATTGGCAATGCTAAAAGTATTTAAGGATAAATAAAGAAATCAATACAAGAATAAATAAAGATATCAATAAAATTCCATCCGGAACATTCCGCCATAGTATTTACTTAAAAGTTTTAGTAGAGTAATTTTCATCTCATTCTTGTAAAGTTAGACGAGATGAAAAATAAGTTGTGTTAAAGTTATATCTGCATCTAATGTGAATGACCGGACATTGTTGGTTTTAATGGGTCATAAATATTGTATTGAAAAAGAAGTTCAAGGATCTATAAGTGGATTGATCAAATAATTGATAGAGCTTTGAACCGAAACGTTAAGCACTTGTGTTATTTTTTAAACGTCTCTCCCAAAACTATTTACTCCTACGCTTATATGATATTTTATCAATTATTACAAATTAACCCATTTGCATCATACAAAAATATGAAAAAAGGCCCGGATTTTTTTTCATATTTAGGTGTAAAATTGTATAAAAGTAGAAAAAAAATCATTTTTGAGCATTATTTGTTAGTTTGTTCAGTGTGGTAATATTTGAAATGTGAGATGCATATAGGTATGTATCATATTATATGGATAGCATATAATATGATGCAGTGTATATATACGAGCCAGTGACAGTGACCAAGAGCGCATATATACGCTAATGATGCAAATGGTTTAAGAATAAATGTATTTTTGAATACTTAGAAAGATCCTGAAATGTATCTATATATTATAGTTTTGATATGTTTTCACTAAGAAAACAAAGATATTCTGATCACATATATGAGGCAAACAAAATTTAAAAATTTTCACTGGCTTAACAGAATATTCTAAGCAAAAAGTAATTTTACCAATATTTATAATATGTTTCAGCATTTAATGAAAATTTCAGAATTCTCATCTTAACTCTGTATTTCAGGTAGTATTTATTTTACAAACGTCTTGTCATCATTTTCTTACTTTTCAAACATTACTGTATTTAATAATTTCTCATAGTAAATATTATGCAATCTTAAAATTAATTTTTCTTTAATTTATTATTAGATAAAACTACTCGCATAGAACCAAAATATCAATAAAATTAAACGTTTTGTTGATAATTAAGTTCGCAAAATAAAGATATATTGATAATTATCGAAAGTAAAGACATTTAAGGTCTAGAATATCAATTTCTTGATATAAGAGAAAAAAGTGTTTCAAAGCTCTATACTTATACAAATGCAACAAAACAGGATTGCATAAAAACATGTAAAACAGTTAAAATTAGAATAATTTGACTCAAAAATAATTTTATTTATAAAGAATACTAATATTAAATAATTTTTGGAAATTTTTTTATAAAAATTTTATAAATACCCAATAATAATATCAAATAATTCATAGAATTTTACTAATATCAAATACAAATAAAATATAAAAATTATACTAATATGTGTTATTTATGATAATGTTATTGCAATTATCTGCTTCCTTTCAGAAATTTCCATTGTCAAAAATGGATTGATTAATAATTATATTATTTATATCTACATCATTTATAGTTTGACTTTTATTCAATTAAATATATTAAAAATGGTATTTTATATTTCAAACATATATTGAAAATAGATGCGATTAAATTCGAGGGTTTCAGTTAATTCTTTTAAACAATATTAAAAAAGACTTTTGGAGTAGATTAAAATATAATAATTAATGTTAATGCGATGATCTCGTTGTTAGATATGAAATTAACGACATAACAATAAACTTTATTTCACTTTGTGATTTAAAGACTAAGGAACGTTGCTTTCAATATCTAAACAATTATTTTACAACATAAGATTTTTGTACATGATTGTCTTCAACGAAATTATTATATTTTTTAAATTAAATAATTATTTCAAGATAGAATTACAACTAGAATTTTACAACTTAAAATATTTGTACATACTTGTCTTCAACTAAATTATTATATTTTTAAATTAAATAATTGTTTTAAAATAGAATTAGAATTATAAATTTCTATTCTATTTCCAAGTTTCAAAAATATGATAATTATTTATCATGTTAATTTAAGAGAAACACTCGATAAAATTTAAAATATTATTAATTAATGACATATTATTAATTAAAATATTATTAATATATTTAAATATTATTACTATAATTAAATATTATTTAAAATATTATTAATTAAATTTTTACAACGCAATAAACCATACCAACTCGCTAATTTGACGATCCAGTAATCTTTCCGTTAAATCTGAGTATAAAGACAAATTCAATTCCCAGCCAAATAAATGCGGCTCGTGTTTGAAACGCCCACACGAAAATCGCAACAAAATAAAACAAATGAATAAATAAAAACTTATTTTGATGATAGGAATATATATTTTTTTCTTTTTTGTTTGAGTATCTCTATGTAAATGAGAATTATCTGTAAATAAAGACTGTTGCCTTGGAATTTAACTTGCCAGAAGGTAAAATCTCACATTCTCGCTTTAAGAGAGTGAAATTCGTTTTTAATTGAAGGCGGCACGTTTTTATAGCGTGCCATAAAACGGTATTTAAACATTCTCTTGCTGAGTATTTTGTCCCGAAGATTTGTGTTAGCATTTTTGTGCGTGCAGGTGTATTTTTGGCTCAGATAGCAGTATTTAGATTGTTTTATTGATTCTTCAATTAATGCCTTCTTTAGTATTGACATTTGCGTTGGTGTAATAAGTCGTGTACAGATTCAAGGTAACCATAGAGAGTAACCATTTGTAGAGTTATTCCGAGATTTCTATCCAGAATTTTTTTAAGTACATCGGTCTATTTATGTAAGAGCTTTCGAATATGGTCTAAACTGATTAAACTACAAAAAAGACCCATTTGAAGAAAGATTGGGTCCAAATACGAAAATATCAAATAATCACACTTTTTGAAATAATAATTTCAATAAATAATTAACATAAATAAATACACAATACTTTGAGCCTAATAATTGCATACCAAGACCTCAAAAACATTCAATTCATATCTAACGTACTCAACGCTTATAAAAATGAAACAATTTATCGCTTTTAAAAAAAAAAAATTATCTATGTATTTGATCTATATAAATAAAAATGAATGTTTGTCTGTATGTCTTTTATGCAC
>JAPMOQ010012754.1:267620-308861 GCA_026543055.1 Argiope trifasciata
TATTACTTTCACTTACGGGATGGCTATAGGCATAGTAAATTTATGAATATATAAATAAAAATGAATGTTTGTCTGTATATCTCTCATGCGCTGCCTTACCGCTCATCCGACTCTATCCAGTTCTATGCTGGATGCTTACGAGCTGGATAGTCAAGAAATTTATTTGTTTCTGCTGAAGACGGAAAAAAATATTACCTATCCTAAAGCTCTTGAATCTTGAACTTAAAAAAAGTATAAATACTAATTACACTTCTTCTTTATATATCATTGTGACCGAAAGGGCGCCAAAACTTTAATTCTATCAGGGTAGACTATTAAAATCAATAAATCATGCCAATTTAGTTAAAAATAAATATAATGACATTAAAGGACATGATTTACACGGGGACAAAACATTTAACATATATATGCATTAAAATAATACTCGGGGATTACATAATGCTTTACGTTCGCTTCCAAGGCATGGACTGATTGTTCATTGCAACGGCCGACAGAGGGCCGAGGAAACAGTTACGGTTACAGACTCTCCCCTCTGGCTCGCACAACGTCTTGGCGAAGAGTCAGCACTATACTGTTTAAGTCTACCTCTTCTCTTAATGGGAACTACTGGTCTTTTATTCCTTTTTGGAGACAGTTCATACGGTTTCTGCATATTGGTATGGTAAGTTCCAAGAATTCTATCTGGTGTACGGGGATCAGGCATAGGACCGAAGGTGGTTGTTGAGAGGGTACTGCTGATGGTGGTTGGGGAGTTGGCTCCTGTGAAGATGCTGTGGTGAAGAGGATGTTGCTGCTGCGACTGCTGCATGGGAACAGAAGTATGTGGTGAAGGTTGCTGTTGAGAAGGCGAAGGCTGTAGTTGAGAAGAAGGTTGTTGCTGTGGTTGTTGTTGCTTCTGCATTGAAGAAACGGGAGATATAGTTTTAACTCCGTATGACCCCATTTGTGGTTGTCTCTGCTGATGATCGTAACCACTACCCCCTGTAGATATCTGTGAGAGCTGAGATGGTACAGCTGTCGGATTAGACGACTGGCTGGAGAAGATATATGATCGATTCATGGATGTATCAGGAACAAGTAAATTATTTCGAGTTTGTATATAGTGCTCAATGAAAGGAGTGGGGTCTCCCCCTGGATGAAAGCAGGGCTCAAATTCTTTTAGCAACGAGTTAAGGCTGTCACGCTGTTTGGTTGTCAAATGTTTACCTTCTTTTGGGCGTAAACAAAGACTATTAGTTTCAGGAGCGACAAAATGGTTTTGCACTGAACTATCACTTGTGACTGAATTCATCGGACAAGATTTACTGATCCTTTCGACAGGACTATTATTCCTAGGTAAGGGAATATCTTCAGCAAAAGGTATTCTGCAGCTCGGTTTATCACCAAAATGCCAGAAATTATTTTTCATATCCATCACAATTCCTGATTTCTTCAAAACGTCGACTCCAAGGCATGCGGCAGAAAATGTAAATCAGTGCGAAAAGTTCGATCAAGCACTTTCATCGGCACTGTAGTTTTTAAAACAACTGATGTGGATTGTTGACCATCTGCCAAACAGATAGCGAGGTCAATTTCTGAGAACTTCTGTCCACGCTTCTTCAAAAAATTAAACATCAGTTCTCCACCAACTGACTGACTGGCTCCTGTGTCAGCACAAACTGTTCCTGTAGCTTCATATATTTCAATGGGGAGTAAGGCTACTGGAGAGATAAAACAAGTGAATATATGTATTGCATTAATTTGAGCCTTATCTTTCTTTGAAGAACAATTTGGACATTTCGATTTTATAAATCCAGGATGACCACAACCATAACAATAAACGGAATGTTCTACATGTCGTGATGACCTATTGTCTGAATTAGATATAGTATTGGTGAGGGCACACAAAGGATCTTTCTCATGACCCTTCTCATTGACAAGCTCCTTTTTTATTTGAAATTTGGATCTAACCTCTTTAAAAGCTTCTTTGGGTTTATTTCCGCTATAATGCCCTCCAGTTTGAAAATTATGGCCCCTTTCCTTTGGGAAATCTCTCCTAAAGCTTTGTTTAATGCTTTTGTAGTCATCAAGTTTTTCACTTGATGACTATCATATGATCTAGCAGAAAATGCTAGATATATGGAGTTTTCATATAAATCCACTCATGGAGAAAATGCTCTCTCACTTCAGAAGGAACACGGTACTTCAGCTGCTCAAGATTTGTAGAACCAACTTGATTTAGTAGCCGTGAGATAGTTCTTGTAGAAACGTGCATATCAGTAGCGGTTGCAAGATTTGCAGCTATCTGGGCAGGAGTTAAATTCCTGTTCTTTTTTACTACGAGGGCTACATGTCGATCCTCTAAAGATGTGATATTTCTACCATGACTCCCGGCATGCTTTAATAAAGCCTTTCCAGCTTCAGCGACCTTCTTTAATAGGGAGATGACACTCTTTGATACACCATTTGTTTCAGCAGCTATAGCTGTGACACTTTGACTTGCTTCCAGCCATCCAACTGCTCGTCCACGAAAGACATTTTGCTGACATTCTGCTCATAATTATTGCCAAAACAAAATAAAATTTCAGTGAAAAAACTTTTATAGCATCCTGCACTAATTTGGGTCAAACATCAAGCAGCATGAATTTTCATATGAGTCATGAGCGTGTATGTAATTTTTTTTATACCGAAAATGAGTCATGGTCTACCATGCCCTCTCAACATGAATTTAGTTTTATTGGTAATCTTCCTGAGACACAATTTTGCATATATCACTTGTTTCTTAGCAATTGCCAAGAAGTGTATTAATAACTGAAATAAGAAGATACTTTCCACTTATAATCCAAATAATATCTGCACATGGGAGATTTCCTGCATATTTCCAAATATTTGGAAGAACACTGGAAAATAAATGCATTTGTGGAGAAATGGGTACCACTATTTACCACTACTTAAAGAAATATATGGAGATCTCAGAGTTAAGGAAAGACCTGAAGATTGTCAATAATGATTTAAGGTACCAGGTAGATGCGGAGAACGACAGATATCTACTACCACGAAAGGAATATTAATTTGACTGATCGGTCAATGTAAGGATGGACAATACTTATACAACAGTCTACCATAACAAATCCTGTCGATACGGAGGTGGAGGTGTGGTCGGCTGTATACAAGAAGAAGGAGTGTATAAATAACTGACGTATCTGCAGGAGTAGCGAAAAAAAAGTGTCCGAATATTTTTAACTATATAATTTACGAACCACCTTTGATAGACAGCAGACTTGGTGCGATAGATGGTTTGATGAAATTTTCAATTAAATCAGTGAAAACACTTAATATTTTTGAAACTTTCTTTTAATGGATTCCTTAGAGAAGTAATTTATAATTTAAATTTTTATTGACATAAACACGTTCTATCCCGCCGGATTGCACCTAAGAAATAAAGATGAGAAGGCATGGAGATTGGTATGTAAAGAAATCGTATGGGATTGGAACCTTTGATATCGAAGGACCTCTTACAGTAGGGGCTGTAACATGACTGATGATTTTAGCTCGGAACTTAATCTAATTTCCCACTAATGCTTTCTTGAAGGTTAGAAAGAATTAGTGGGAAATGGGATAAATTTTCCAGTAACGCTTTCAGTTAAAAAGCTTTAGTGGGAAATCAGCGGCCATTTAGATTTATCCATGCGCCAAAGGAAGGGTCGAAATAGTCAATTTGTGAGATAACAAATTAATATTTTTAAAACCTTACATTATAATGTTGCGTACAAAAATTTACAAGAAAATGTTTGTTTAATCCATTTAAAAATGGAAGCGCTTAAAAAATTCCATTGTTGCTTGCTTGTTAAATTATACATTAAAATTTAAGTTCAAAATTTCAAAAAGATTATTAAAAATATATTTTTAAATAGAAAGCTACTCTTTATGAAAAAAATGAGGCTTATACCTGATCTTTATACATGTGGCGGCTCTCCACTGCCAAACTATTTCTGTTCCTTTATTTATTATTATTATTTGTTATTGTAAATTTATATTTTAAAAAGTGGTGGCAATAGTATAAAGTTTTTGTTTCTTTTAAAATTTTGATTATTTCATGTATATTTAATTTATTAAGTATATTATTGCATTTTTTGTAAATAATTTGTCTTCAATCAGAGAAGTGGTATTCTTTAAGAAGCAATAAGAACTATTTGTTCTGAAAGAATGAATCCTTTTCTTCTGTCATCTCCTGGTTATTCTGTTTTAAACAATTTTTGTGAAAACGAATTCTTAATGCGAAAAGAATTAAAGAAAAATGCAGTTGTCATCTGGCTAAGAAGGTGTATGTTTGCTTTAATAAAACCTTTTTCGGATATCATGAAGTTGGCTAATTCAGATGTGAGATGGAGTCTAAATTAATTATGTTGTCTAGGGCAAATTTGCCCTCACTACATACATTCATCATAAGTATTGCCGGAAATTATACGGTAACAAGTGTTTTTTGCAGAGAAACGCTCGTTCTTTGGAAGCAATAGCAGTACAATACACAGTAGTAAAAAGATAAAATTTATTACAGACATCAGAAAAATAAATCAAGACCAACACTTGGGTTATTTATTGGTCAACGAAAGAAAATGATAACTAACACATAAGGAGATTATCCTACTCCTTCTGGTCTTTGGTCTTTCATTTGGAAAGAAAACAAAAAATGGCGTCATGACAAATAAGCAATAAGCACGTTCCAATGACGTCAGACACGGTTAGCCATTAACACAGCCGATAAACCTGCAGGATTACAAATATTGCCAACAATAAGCAGTGGAAGAAAATTCCAAAGTGAAATTCTTGCAACAATATTGAAAACAATATGAGTTTCTTAAGAACAATAGCAACAATATTGTTGAAAATGTTTATAACAACAATATTGTTGAAAATTATGCTTGCTAATACGTTTAAAAATTAATTTAAACCATGAAAAAATTTTAAAACAATAAAAATGATATCAATGAAAAGATATTTTTTTAATTGGTGCAATTGTCATTTGCTGTTGAATTATTGTTTTCTGAAGTTATAGAAGGAAGTGTCAAAATTGTATTTAATTTTTAACTATCCTACTTCACTATAATTTAATACGCCTCTTACATACAATAAAAATTAGTTAATATTGACAGTACTAAAAGAAGTCAAGATGACTGGTGATACAAATATTGCCAACAGTAAGCAATGGAAGAAAAATCCAAAGTAAAATTCTTGAAACAATATGGAAAACAATATGAGATTCTTAAGAACAATGATGGGTATTGTTGAAAAATCAAGCTTGCTGATACGTTTAAAAATTAATTTAAACCCTGAAAAAAATTTAGAATAAAAATATCATTGAAAATATATTTTACAATTAATTAATATTGATCGTATTAAAACAGGACAAAGTGCTTGACGATACAAAAAAAATTATTAAAGGCGTAACATAAGCTTGTTAAATTTTCCTGAGTTCTTGAAACGCATTTTTGAAAAATGCCCATCAGTCCATTTGTCTCCCTTTGACAAAGATAACTCTAAACCGTTTTGAGATAAACGAATGAAAATTTGGTATATTAGGTTTTTCAGGCCAAAATTGTTGATTTCTATCAAAGTCTCAGCCATGTCCTTTCAAAGGAAGGGTATCTGTCAGTCAGCAAGAATAAAAGTTACTAAGATGACTACAAAACTAATGGTTATATATATATAAAATTTGCTACATAGATTTAAAATCCATCAAATTTTCAGCCACATTTAATAATGGTTTGACCGTCTGTTGGTTATACTTTGAGACATTCGCAAACGCATTGACTCAAATATATGAAATTTGGTCTGTCATTTTATTGTCACAAGTGTAGCATTGTGTAAAATTTTAATTTCAATCGATCTAAGACGCAAATTCGATTTTCATATACTACAAACGCATACCACAGAAGCCAAAAGACTACACTATACATGCAGCAAAAATTATAAATTCCTGTCAAAAGTTATTAATAAAAAAGTTAGCTCAAAATTACCGTGCACAAATGCAATGCAAGGCGCTCTCTGGGATAATACCTTTATAAGAGTATCTGCGAGAAAGTTTTGAGAAGACAGCTCCAACTGGTTCCCGTTAAACATTGTATGCATTTTAAACCATTCTGCTCGTCTGAAATTTAGTTAATAAACATATTTTAGTTGTCATGATAACTTGGAAAATTTTATTTCACCAATTTGCTGCGGTGTATTTTGAATGTTCTTAATTAAAAACTCAAAAAAAAACCTAGCAAATTAATGTGATCCAAATTCAAGGTATCCTACTACGTTAAAAGCACTGGTTATCGATAAAATTGGGGATTTTTTTTAAATTCTTACTATTTCTTGTCGTTCAGACTTTTCTCTTCCCAAAACAGTTTATCTTTTCTAAGAAAAGGAAGGCCTGGCCCATCATCCAGAGTCACAGATTTTGTCAGCTAAAATTTGTCTTTGACTTCTATTTTCTCAAAACTTAAATTTTCATAACAATTCTCTACCGTTAACATGGTATCGTCCAAAATAATTGAGGTATTTACGTAAATATTTCAACGTGTATTTTAAATAATATGCACAATGAAATGAACCAAAGGTTTTATTGTTGGTGAAATACTTTTTCATTAATAGATGTTTTTAACAAAATTAAGTTGTAAATTTGTGGTAAAAATGCATGTATGCGCGCATTTTTACCCATCACTTCTTTGCATCTCAAACCTTTTTTACGTTTTGGTTCATTTCATTCATCATTATATTCTATATCTTGTGTACAAAGAAAAATAAGATTGATGTATTATAATTTTGTGTAGAGTGTAAACCGTTTTGGTTAAATTACATTGAAATTTACTTCAAATTTTCAAGTTTCTCAAAATATATTATATTTTCAAATAATGTTTTTGTATTTATAGTGTTTATTACTGACAATACATCTAAAAACCATAAATAGTTTCTAAAAAATCCAATTTTTCATTCGAACGTAGTCGGATACCTTAAACATCCTTCAACAATTCTAGAGAAAAATAAAATTTCAACTATCAAGAGTACTGCATTATTCGCTCGTAATTTTGTTTGTACGCATGCATAGAAATGGATAAACATAAGCATGCAAACAATCCTACAGACGCAGATCACAGTATCTTTTTTTACGATTTACGAATGTCTAAAAAGTGGAGATTCATCAAAATATCGAATTTTCTGACAACTGCAGAGCTTTCTTTCTATATTAGATAGTAAAAATGGGACTTTATTCCCAAGAATATAAGGATTTCCACAACATAGAAACAGTTATTCCAAAACAAGCTATCCCATGAGACTCATTGAATGCTTTTTATTGCATAACTTTGTAAAGATACACAACAAAAACTTCTCGTGATTACGTGATGGCAAGACACTTAAGAAAATTAGTTTCGACTTTTGAAAAGCTTCAGGGAAAAATAAATATTAATTTACATAAACAGTTTGTTACGTAGTAAGAGTTTATAAAACGAATTGAGAGGGTAAGTGTGTCAGGAGAATAGACTATTTATGTATTAAACAGTTTGCAGATAGCAAGTATACCTCACAGTGTATCAACTCTATCCGTCAAATCCTAATTTCATTTTATGCTGTTGCTGACACTTACATATATTATATTTATACCACACAACGGATCAACTCTTTACGTCAAATCCTGATTTGATTTTATGCAATTGCTGACACTGGCGTATATTCTATATATACCTCACAATGGATCAACTCTAAACGTCAAATCCTAATTTTATTTCATGCAGTTGCCGACACTGACATATATTCTATTTATACCTCAGAGCGGATCAACTTTTTACGTCAAATCCTGATTTGATTTCATGCAGTTGCTGACACTGACATTTGATTTACTTACCAATAATCTTCTGAAACAAAATTAGTATTAACATTTTAGTTTTTTAGGCATTACCCTTCAATTCTGCTTTGATATTTTGAGTATAAAATAGTAGATATCTTGCTGAATATCACTACTGATTCTTAAGTTTTGAATAAAAATGTTTGAATAATTGCTTGAGATATAGCTAATGGCATTTTTTCCTTCTAATATTTTTCAGCACAATAGAGTTTTCTTCAAAGTCACATACTTATATTTGATGTAAACAATTTTTCATAACGTTTTTCCCAAGCACTTTCTGACCGATTGGCTATAGTAAATTGATCGTAGATTTTTTTTTCTCTGTATTACACTTGTAAACACATCTCTGTAGAATATTATTTGATATGAACGCTCTTAGAATATTATTTGATATGAAAGCTCTGTAGAATATTATTTGAAAGAAAATAACTTCGGCATCCGAAAAGTTTCTGTATAAAACTACCGAAAAATGTTTAAAATATTTATAATAACTTTCTTTTGCCTGCTGTTTCAAGGTAATTGGTATGTCTCAGCAAATTTAAGCATGCAGTATACATTATCTTTCCAAGATAAATTACCGAAAGAAAATATTATGATTGAAACAACAGTCGCAAACAGGATGCATTGTGCTGCATTTTGCATGAAAGAATCCAATTGCAAAGGATTTGGATTTGATTCCAAGAAGGCTTGTTTATTATTCGATTTATACATGAACGAAAATTATTGTGACAAAGAAACTTGCTCTAAAACAGGTGGTATGAAGATATATATGGTAAGTTAAATGAACTTCAATTTTACTTTTGATAGTTTCATGCAGAAAAAGCTGATCAATGCATTCATATAAGATGGTTCAGTTTATTTTAATGACCAAATTATTAAATGCTTTGCTAAAAATGCTTTGGATGCCAATTCGGTTAATTTCAAAAAGTAATTTACTGCCCAATTCTTGACCTGAGAGATCTTAATCTTCATAAAGGTTAAAAAAGATTTTAATAACAGAAAGATAAAAATAGAATTATTAATACTTAAGATATTTTCTTAATGAATAACAGCTTTTTAATAATAAAATTATAGAAATAGAATTATTAATTCTTAAGAAATTTTCTTAATGATTAAAAGTTTGTAAACAACAAAAAGATAAAAATAAAATTATTAATTCTTAAGGAATCTTCTTTAAGAATAAAAGTTTGTTAACAATAAAGTGATATAAAAAGAATTATTAATTCTAAAAGAATTTTCTAAAATAATAAAAGTTCGTTAACAATTAAAAGATAAAAATATAATTTATAATGATTAAGGAATTTTCTTAATGAATAAAAATTTGCTAACAATAAAAAGATAAAAATAGAATGATTAATTCTAAAGGAATTTTCTTAATAAATAAAAGTTCGTTTATCAATAAAAATATTAAGTATAATTATTAATTCTTAGAGGGATTTTCTTCATGAATAAGAGTTTGTTAACATTAAAAAGATAAAACAGAATCGTTCGTCATTTTTTCAAATTTGTGAATGATTTGTTTAAAAGAATGTTAATTACCTGTACTGTTTGTTGTATGTATTGTTTTCCTTTTTATTTAAAAAAAACATATTTTTATTCAAATTCTTTCAAACTTTTTTCAAATTCTATATTATTTTCTAGTGTTCGGTAATTCGGTTCTAAAATTTCGGTACGGTGGATGATGAAGCATATTTCCGTAAATAAAAATTTCAACTTTTTTTACTTTTGACATCAACATTATAATTCGCCAAATCTGTCGCCGTGTCACTAAATGTAAGCCAAGTTTGACGCCAAAGTCATTAAATCCGTCACTGAGTTTGTATCCAAGCTTTGAGATTACTGATGTGACACTCAATCATAAATAGTATAAGTTGATGTGTATATATATATATAAATAAATATATATATATAAATTATTATGTATATATATAGAATTAAAAAGAATAATATATAATATAAAAAATAAGTAGGAATTGAATTTTTTAAATTTTATATATTACTAGTTTATTGTAAACTCGAGCAGAGCCGATTCTCAGCATTTAAGAAGCTCTAATACGTAATATGTGTGACATTATTTAAGAATACATCACGCAGATCATTTAATCAGAGGCTTAATTCAATATTCAGAGGAGTATCTGAAAAGAGTATTTTAAAATGCAGTGTTCCCGTCTTCATAGTTTGATGTTTTATTCCTATTAATACAATATTATCCCAAAATAAATCACTAGCATAATTTTATCTCTATTTAAACGGATGTTAAAAAATGATTTATTCCCAATATTTAAGGCAATCTGAAATTTATTCAACGGCAAGCTACAAAATTTTCTACATTTAAATACTCTTTACTTACATGTTAAATTTCACAAAAAGAAAAAAAAAACCTAAGCATTTGTAATCATTTATAATTTTTAAATCCTAAAAATTTATAATCAGTGATAATATTTAAATTCTAATAATCAAAAATTATCTTAACATTTTGCAATCATTTAGTGTGATTTGAGATCGAAGATAAAAGATGAATTACGATATCTGATTGACAAGTGCGAAATATTAATATAGATTATTTAAGCTTATTTTCATATTATGACGGTAAAATTAGTTTTCAGTTACATTTAATTATGAAATATATTTACATGGAAAATTGTAACAAATCGCAGACTAATATGCACCATAAATGATAGGTGACTTATAATATGAATTATTGCAGTCAAAGCAAGAATCTACTACGACTACTGAAACCCCGTCCACAACCACAACAATGGTTTCAACAACAACAACTGCAGAGCCCACTACGACAACAACCACAGAAAAGCCTACCACCACAACAGAAAAACCTACAACGACGACAACAGAGAAACCTACGACAACTACAGAAGAACCTACCACAACGACAACAGAGAAACCTACAACAACCACTGAAAAACCTACAACGACAACAGAGAAACCTACCACCATAACAACAGAGCAACCCACCACCACAACAACAGAGCAACCTACCACAACGACAACAGAGCAACCTACAACAACCACTGAAAAACCTACTACGACAACAGAGAAACCAACGACAACAACAGAAAAGCCCACAACAACCACGGAGAAACCTACGACTACCACAACTGAGATGCCGACAACAACTACAACAGAAACACCTACAACGACAACAACAGAACTTACTACCACAACCAAGGAATCTACGACTAAAGAAGTCAGTAACTTTATTTAAAATCTTGCCTGGTGCTTTTCAAAAGACTTAACCTATTTTTTACTCATTCGTTAGCTTTATCCTCTCATTTTTATACCTTATTCCGATTCGAGTCTTTGTTTACACATTTTTATTCTATCTATACCCAACAGTGGGTGGTTGGTTTGATATCTGTACCCACTATGCATTCTATCTATACTCACCGATAGGGTTTTCTGACGCAAGAACCATATTTGATCATGCTGCGCCAAGAAAATGGTAAAAAACTACAGACCGAATCTATACGAACCAAATCCCACAATCTAGAATTCTATATAACGCGAGCTGTTGCAGAAATTCAAACATAAAAAAATTATTTGTATTGATAAATATCTTAATATTATAAAAAGATTGGAAGAAGACTGACAATTTATGTATTTCTAAAGATCGATGAAAACATCTAAATAGTTTTTTTAACCAGGAAATGCAAATTGTTTGAATCTTCAATTGCTCTGAAAGTTTGATTCCGAATATCCTTTCAATTGCATTTAATCCTTCTAATTTAAACTGGTGCTAAATTCTGAGTTTTGTCGGAATTCTATCATTTACCCTCAGTTTTGCACATTTAGAGTTTTAGGTGAACTAGTTGAATTGTTAATCTAAATTAGGGAATTTTAACCCCTACAAATCTGACCCCTAGGGAGCACCTCGAAATGAGGATGAGATGCTTCCGGTAGAGTGGTTGGATCTCGCCAACACGGTGGGCACAGTAATAGGTGTTGGCACTGATCCTCCCATCTATGATAGGACGTACTTCCTACAGAAAGGGTTGTACCGTGGCCGGTGATGACCATTAGGAATCAACCATTTTTCCTGCCAGTGTTGATGTAGTGGCGGTCGGGTCATTCAGTCTTGAGAAGTTTATCCGTGTGCCTTAGTGGCTGGTCGGAGGTCAGTGATATGACTTACTCCTAGAAATCTAAAAATTATTCTCCGAAAAATGATTTATTGAATAAGAGCAGCTGTTTGCCCTTATGCAATAAATTAAAAAGAATAAAATTTAAAATTAATAAGTTTTATTAGAGATAAAATTTACAATTAATAAGTTTTATTAGGAATAAAATTTATAATTAATAAGTTTCATTAAAAATAAAATTTAGAATTAATAAGTTTCTGTCCTCATTAATTCTAAATTTCATTCCTAATATTATATATTTGATGTATATACTTTATAGGGTCCTTTTATTCACTTTTATATTACGTCTTTAAATTTCGCTTTTAATTTTTATTACATTCATAATTACGTAGCTCTTCATAATGTAGAATGAAAGAATACAGTTTGCTAGAAGAATTAAAACATCAAGAAATATTTTAAAAGAATATTAAGGTATCAGACTACGTTAAAAACACTGGTTATCAACTACATTGGTGACTTTTTTTAAAAATTCGTATTATTTCTTTCTGTTCAGATTTTTCTCTTTCCTAAACAGTTTATCTTTTCTATGTAAGAGTAAGGCCTGATCTATCATAGGTTACAGATTTTAAAACTAAAATTTGTCTTCAACTACAATTTTCTCAAAACTTTAATGTTCATAAAAATTCGCTACAGTTCACATGATACCTCAAACACTAATAGGCTATTTACATAAAAATTTCAGCGGGTGTTTTAAATGATATGGAATGTGAACCAAATGTTTTATTGTTGGTGAAATACTTTTTCATTTATAGGCGTTTTTAGAAAAATTAAGTTGTGTATTTATGGAAAAAAATGCATATATATGTATATTGCCCCATAACTTTTTTGAATCTCGAAAATTTTCTTAAATTTTGGTTCAATTCATTCATTATTGTATTCTATAACTGATGTACAAAGAAATAGAGGGCTACTGCATTATCATTTTGTGAAGAGTGTAGACTGTTTTAGTTAGATATCATTAAAATTCACAACCAATTTTCCTATTTTTCAAAACATATTATATTTTAAAATAATAGTATTTGTATTGATAGTGTTTATTACTGACAATACATCTAAAATCCATTATTATTTCAAAAAATCCTATTTTTCAGAAAAATTTCCTTGAAACGTAGTCGGATACTTTAATTTCCTTATAGAAATGCTTTATATTTAGCATATAGATTTTTATTCGATGTATTTCACATTTTGTCAGGCAACAACTGCCGAAAGGACAGCAGTTACAGCAACAGAACCAAAAACACCGACTATCACCATGCCAACTATACCAACTGTACCAATGACATTCACAATACCTACAATTAAACCAACTAGTAAGTATAGGTGTCATATATAACACTTTTTTTTCAGCAGATTTTTTTCTTAACGTGATTCAAATCTAAAACAATCATACAAAAATTTCAAAATATAGCGGATTCGAATATTATAGGGTCCTAGACATCAACCATTATGAGGTTGAATTGTTCATAATTTTTTTATCATGTGAAAACAAGATGTCATTTTGGTTGGAGGTTTTTTGGAGCCTTAAAATGTCAAGGCAACTAATTGAGTTTATGGGTTTTAAGGCATCAATTGTTCTCGTTAAGAGTTATTAGAAAATATTGCAGAAGGTTCGTCACATTTGGCAATTTATCTCCAACTAAAGTTGCACCTCCAAATTATACATTCTCTGAATTCGTATGAATTGTCCTAATTAATTAAAATCTTTAAATAGCTTAAACCGCTTTGAAACAATCACGTGACTATTAGACTGCGCATGCGTCTATATTTAGAAAAATGATGGGGGAGGGGCTCCTCCATCTTATAATCGGTTGAGCTTCAAAACTTTGTTTGCCTGCTAGAAAAGTTGGAAATGAAGGTTTTAAAAAATTATTATTGTATATACATAGAGAGAGATATATATAGAGACCAATAGAGAATTCTCGTAATTGCTTCAAACCCGCTTAAGCTATTTAAAGACTTGAATTAAATAAATAATGACTTAAAAAGGAATAATGTTCTCACATGGTAATTTGAATTTTGGGATCGTAGATTTCATTTTTTTTGTTTTGTAATTTAATTTGACGTTTTAACTAATTTTTGGCATATTAGTGATATGCTTTACATTAACAATTTTTATTTTATTAACTTCATGAATATAAATTTGTTTTTATTTATTATGTTTTCAGAGTGCCTGGCATTCAAGCTTATACACATTATAACTGATGTTCAGTTTTATACATGTTCCTATTACTAAAGAAAGCATAATGTGGCTTTTAAGAATCGCACCTATTATACTTGAAAAAATATTTAAATTATCTTAATATTTTCTAATTATCTGATTCTATAGCCATTCTGATCGATCTGATTCTCGACCTCTAAAAGGCAACAAGTCAAAGGCAATCTGTTACATTGAATCGAACTTTTTCCAAAGATGTTTAGGAAAAATTTAACAAACAAATATTAAAATATAAATTAAAAAACTACATAAATATAAATAAAAACGAATGTTTGTCTATGTGCCTCTTATAGGCTGCCGTATCGCTTATCCAATTTCGATAAAACTTTGATTACTTGTTGCTTGCACATACGGGACGGTTATAGGAATAATACAGTCATCTAAAGTATTAAAGAAACATTTTCGGATCTATTGGTCAATTTTAAAAGAAAATATTTTAATCTAAGCAGCGGGTGACCGAGCTCCGCTCGGAGAAAACAGGTATTGAAGCTAACTCGAAGATTTAAATTTTCAATTGTGATTTATCAAAACAATACATGCCATAAGAAAATTTGTGAAACCATTGGTGAAAAGATAACCGGTTAAACCTCGGCTTTTCATCGTCCACCAGCGATGTCATGTATTGATGTTCCATTGGAAATCCCCATCTGCACTGGTCTCTTCCATGTTTGCTGACCATGCACGGAGCGCTTGGGTTCATATCACCACACGGGTTATGGATCATCCATTTCGAGATCAGTTCCTTGAGTTCCGGATCATCTTCTGGAAACTTTATTAGTTCGCCATATTGGCTATAGATGGCAGCACGTTACCGCTTGAAACCTATTAGCCATTATGGCGAACTAATAAAGCTTGAAAATATCCTATCTGTAACTCCGAACTGCTCGACCGTACCGCTTCAAAACCGGCGCCAATCGATTCCTCGTGGCCAAAAACACCAGACCCCCAAGTTTACCGGAGTTTATTAATTCTGGGGCGATTTTCGACTTGGCAACCATTCCTCGTATTATAGTATAAGATTTTCCAACATTAATCTAGAGAATACTGGAAGAATATTAAACGAATCACGAGACACCATAAATAGTTTATTTCATTACCATTCGGAAAGAATACCAAGCATTACAATTCTAAAAGAATACACAAATCCAACACATAAAAATGAATATTTTTTGTAGAATAGAATAATAAAAACAGAATAAATACTATATATTCTTCTCCTTTATATATCCGTCCATTTCAATGAATGTATTCATTGCCGACAAGAAAATAAATACCATTATTCTTCCTATCATTATTATAGACAAGATAACTATTTCAAAATCTAAACGATATTTCCAAGATTATTTCTTTTTCGACAGCAACGCGCCGGGTACCAGCCAGTACTTATTGAAAATGCAACCTATTTGAACATCAAATTAAGCGGGTGATTGTAAAATAAAAAGAACTAACCGATCTAAGCCGCAGAGATAAGAAACCTTTTTTACAATTGACCAAATAAAAACTTTTTTTGAAAAGCTAATAGACAGATTATTTCAAATCGACTTATTGTTTCTAATTTGAATATTTGACCAATTTATCCTTTCAGTTCCTCCCAAAAATGTTGCTATCAGCTGTACCTCTACAATGCCAATCTTGATGGGTTTTGTGCCGTAAGTTGCATTTCATTTTTATTACTTACTTTATTTTATTCCTTTTCTCAACAATATATTTACTATACTTACTTATTCAATATATGTTCGGTTCCTTGTCTGTTGAGCAAGCAAGCATTGAAAAGTTTATTGAAAACAATACTACCTCAATATACAGGGTGCGCCAGAGAAACTTACTTACTTGAAAGGTCAATAAAAACAAAAGTATTTCAATTATTGTTTTAATTCTTTTTTATTTGAGAATACAACATACATTTTTTTTCTTATAAATTGGAAAATGACATCAATTAAATGTCAACCCCCATTGTGCATACACTGATTAAGTCAAATTTTGAAGTTCGTGTGCACTCTTTGCAGCATATCAATCGGTATGTTGGCAATGGTGTCACGAATGTTGTTCTTGAGGTGAGCTATTGTCCGTGGGCGATCGACATAAACCAGAGATTTCAAAGTTAGCCTCGTCACTGAAAAAAACGACCACGTCTACAGGCAGATTGTCAAGCAGCATTTCACATGCATTTTGACGGGTAACAAGACCAAGCTCAGTTAATTCTTGCTCAGCAGCCAATTCATAGGGATAAAATGGAAGGTCTTGGTGGAGAGAGAGATGGAGAAGTGTGGTGTCAGAAATTCTCAGAGCAGCTGCGTGTTTGCGAACTGAACGCAGAACTGACTACCTCTCCCTTTCGACATTTTCCGGAGTTCTGATGGTCCATTGATGTCCATTTTCGGGTTTAGCGACACTTCCGAAATAAGTTATCCCACGATAGAATTGAATTACGGCCAGGAACGGGTTTGTGAGGAGGAATTCCAAAGCCAACGCGAAAGGCGCATAGCATAGCAAAAAGTGAGCGACCGTTAGAAAAAGAAGCTGTGATGGCGAAGGCCTGCTGTTCTCTGGACAAGAGCATGATGGCAATTGACAAGAGGGGGAAACATACTTGGGTACTTCCCACTCTATTAGCGTTACTATCACACCTCTACCCACCGAACAACCACTCGGAAGTTTTTTGAAATAAGTAAGTTTCTCTTGTGCACCCTGTATAAAACAACTATATAATACAGAATGTGTTTGATGAGGAATAATGAGCTCATAGGCTTTGGTGTAGAGTTCAGGAATGTCTCAAAAACCTCAAAGTTGATTAAGTGAATTTTGATGGGAGTATAAAGAAATTGTTCTAGGTCTAAATCTAGAGAAATTAGGACTTCGTAAATCGTAGACAAATTGTACTAGGTTTCTTATTTTGATCTTAGGTATTTTTTTTCATCATTCAGTCACACTAGGCTGATTTGTTGTACTGGACAGCTTTGTTAATGCGAAAATATATGTTTATTGTATAACTGGCAGCGTAATGAAGTAGATAACACATTTTCCCTATAATTACAATGATCAGAATTTTTAATATGGACTACTAGAATTATGAGGCGAACCATTTCAAGCATAAATTCTGTCCGCTGTCCAACAGTTTATTCTCAACTCCACCATAATGTCTTCTTCTGTATCTACAATCTACTGGGTTTCTTATTTTGATCTTAGATATTTTGCTTTTCATCATCCAGGCACACCACGCTGATTTGCTGTACTGGACAGCTTTGTTGATGGGAAAATATATTCTTATTGTATAGCTGACAGCATAATGAAGCAGATAACACATTTACCCCACAGCTACAATTATCAGAGTTTTTGATGTGGAATGCTAAAATTGTGAGGCGAACACTTTCAAGCATAGACTCTGTGCTGTAATGCCCAAACGAAGGACCCTATTTCTTTTTGTGTGTGTCTCGACGAATGTTCTGAGTTCGCTTTTTCTAAAACTTGACTTAAACTTTGAATCCATAGTGATTATCAGAACAGAATGAAACGTAACTTATAGCCGAATCATAAGCATCCCCCTGTGGTGTCGATGAAACTTATTAAACATATTCAGATGAAACATAGTTTGCCACCGTTTCATCGATATAACCTTGTGGTGTCGATGAAACTTCTTGAACATAATCAGATGAAACATAATTTTCCATCGTTTCCTCGATATCACCCTGTGGTGTCGATGTAACTTCTTGAACATAATCAGATGAAGCACAGTTTGTTTACTGTCATTACCCTGTGGTCTCGAAGGAACTTCTGAACATATTCATATGAAATATAGAGTGTCATTATTTTCCCTGCTACCTTCTTTACCATTTTTTGACAGAAAATTTATGAACACAGCAAACACAGATTCGAGCATTCTCTTTTTGAAACCAGAAGCAGTAATTTTCTCTCAAATTTCCAAAGTTTAAGATTGAATTTCAAGTAAGAGGGCTTTTCCATTCAAAAATTTGTTATTCTTCTCGGCATAGTATTTTCATTAATCATTTATAACTACACTTATTACCGAGCGTAGCGATGTGTGGAGTTTGAAACGATAACGTTACAGAGAAGAGGACAATCGATGCAGTCATATGACGACTGTTCTTGATGTGCCTATATCGATCTTTAATGTCGTTAACAATCTGGTTATTTTCAATCCACGCTCATAAATGCCCAAATATTGAACGATTCTCAGAATCAGAGGAAATTTACAATAACACTTGGAGAGACCAAAGAGAAGGTTGCAGATTTTAATCAATTAATATTTATGCGTTAAAATATTGAGAGTTTCTTAAAACCAGAGGACATTTACAATAACACTTACAGAGACCAAAGAGAAGGTAGCAGATTTAAATCAATTAATATTTATGCATTAAAATATTGAGAGTTTCTCAGAACCAGAGGAAATATACAATAATAATTGGAGAGAAATGCAGCTTACATTTGATTCTCAGTACTATCTAAAAATCAGCAATTCTTTTCACTTTCGATCGTATACTTATGACTAAGTAACTATGAGTTTCTGTTACTGCTTATAATTTAACTTTCTCTAGCAACACAACGCCCATGTTTCTCATTTGTCTCATGTATTCACTCCCTCATAACATATCAGTCGCTTATTATTTACTGAATGACAAATACGTGGTATTTCACCATCTATGGTCTAGTGTATTATTACGATAATCTACATAATCATGAAAACACTGTGTTTTCATTTATGAATCTCATGAAAGATTCATCGAAATTCTGCTATTTTTTCGTCTAATATTTCCTTCATTTATCATTGTCCATTGATTTTTATTTTGGCCAAAAATAATGCCTTTAATGAACTATTAAAACATATAAAAAGAATATTAAATTATTAGTTTTGTTTTCAAAAGAAATGTTAACATATTTGGAAATCAATAATAAACAAAAATTTCAATTTAAAATAAAATACTACCTCGAAAATCTTCAAAGAATGAAACTTATTTTAACATAATGATATTTGTATGCTGGATGCTATCTGTAAAATATGAGCCATGACAAGCGTGATAAAGAATTGTTCAAATATTTGAAAATTATTAATGCAAAATATGTTTAAAAATATTTATAGTAATTGGAGAAGATTATTATTTTAGATCTTTATTTTATTTTAAAGTGTGATAAAAAGAGTTTAATGTGATAATACATTTGAAAATTAAGACAATCGGCAAAATTTCGAATAATTTTTAATTAATTAAAACCAACCGATACCTCAAAAGCTCTTTTTTTCCTTGTAGATTGCTCTACAAAATAGACCATTGGGTCTAGAGCTATCAAATTTGAACGTGGTAGTTTCTTGAAGAAAAGCCAAATTTCGCGCGTAATTACTTAAAAGTCCTCATTAAAAATGGAGTTTTCAAGATTTTGGTTAGTTTCAAGAGCTTAAAAATTATTTCAAATTTTGATTGTTGCCACTATAATTTTCAAAGGTATTATCACACCAAGCCCTTTTTATTTACAGGAAAAATTTAAAAATAAATAAACTTTTTTGATCAATTTTATTAATGTATGATTTTTCTCCCCAATTTCTATAAATATTTTAAAACATATTTTGCATCAATAGTTTTTAAATACTACTTTTAAATTTAAAAAAAATTACTGTTACAATTTTAATTATGCGTTATAATTAAGAATACATCTTTGAAAGTAATGCAAATACTGATGAATTGCTTTTCTAAAAAATTATTATTTTATCATTCTACGATGTATCCTTGCAAAGTATCGAATCGTTTTTACCATTTTATGGCCATTTAATTCGAGAAGTTTCTAAATGGCGCTTCTATATCAATGGTGGGGGAATGGTTGAAGTTTTCATTTCGCTATAAGTTTCTTAATATTACTGATTGAAAAATAAATCCAATTAGCAAAATTAGGTCCTAATTAAGACGAACAACGATTGTATTTAAAGTTTTATCTATACTTACTGCATCTTAGAAGTCCGAGGATGAAAAATGATTTGCAAGCCCTAATATTGACTATTTCCAACATCAACAGTTTATTTTGCCACTCAGTAGCTTATATAAAAGAAATCTACCTTTGCTTTTCATTTTGTTGAGAAGAATTTTTTTATGGCCGTGATAGCCTGGTTGGTAGAGAATAATTCTCGTAATCGAAAGATCACGAGTTTTGTCCTCGTCTCGGCCAAAGACCGCCGAATTGGCTGATAGCCTTTGGGGCACGTTTAATAGGTCGTGACTGCAAAGTCTTCCAAGTTCCCATAATAAATTATATCACTGGGGGTGCTGAATCAGGGATGAGTCGATCTCTGATTTAGATCTACATTCTGTCTTGTGGATAGAGGGATGAATGAGTTCGACCCCACCCTAAAAAGGGTTATGTCATGTGTGTTCGAGCAAAGTCATACTTTCATCTGAACGGTGCTCTGTAACAATGAAAGGCGCATACTTCTGCCTTCATTCGAAAGAGTTCCACTCCTTAGGGGTTGGTATGATCAAGTGACATTAGACCCACCACCAAAATTTTTATGTTGCATAAAATTTATCAAAAAAAAAACACCAAATGAAACAAAACTTTGAAAATTCAATTTTTTGATTATGAAATATATCATTGATTCTAAAATACTATAATTAATAGGAAAGATTACTTTTTCGACGGAGAAAAGATGTCAGCAACTGTCTGTGTCCCTTATGGAATGCTACAAACTCCATTCGAAGGAAATTCTTACACACTTGATTTCTTTGGTGAGACAAAGGGGCAGTGCAAACCAGATCATGGAGTAATTGGTAAGTATCGCAACCGTATGTCCTTATAGCTGGGATTGATGCAAGTAATAGTAAACTTAAATTTATTCTAGCTTTCAAAAGATCATGATAAAAGTTCATGGAGTAATTAGTAGGTATGTCAGTCATACTAATTACTCCATGTAACTATGACAGTCATATGTTCCTGTAGATGTGATTGAT
Source organism: Argiope trifasciata (assembly GCA_026543055.1). Lineage (NCBI taxonomy): Eukaryota > Metazoa > Arthropoda > Arachnida > Araneae > Araneidae > Argiope > Argiope trifasciata. Next base: position 288,807 of record JAPMOQ010012754.1, read on the forward strand.
ACAAGTAATAGTACCAAACTCAAATAGTATAATTAAGAAACTCAAATTCATTCACGTTTTCGAATGATCATAATAAACGATCATGGAGTAATTAGTAAGTATAGCAACCATATGTCCTTATAGATGTGATTGGCGTAAGTAGTAGTAAACTTAAATTTGTTCACGCTTTCAAATGATCATGATAAAAAGTCATGGAGTAATTAGCAGGTATGTCAGTCGTATGTCGTACTTACTAATTACTCCATGTAAGTATGACAGTCATATGTTCCTATAGATATCATTGATACAAGTAATAGATCCAAATTCAATTAATTAGTATTAGTAACAAACTCAAATTCATTCATGTTTTCGAATGATCAGGATAAACGATCATGGAGTAATTAGTAAGTGTAGCAACTACATGTCCTTATAGATGTGATTAATGCAAGTAGGAGTAAACTTAAATTTATTCATGATTCAAATGATCATCATGAAAGGTCCTGAAGTAATTAGTAGGTATGTCAGTCATACTAATTACTCCATGTAAGTATGGCAGTCATATGTTCCTGTAGATGTGATTGATACAAGTAATAGTACCAAACTCAAATGGTATTATTAAGAAACTGAAATTCATCCATGTTTTCAAATGATCCTGATAAACTATAATGGAGTAATTACTAATTATATGTTCTTATAGATGTGATTGATACAAGTAATAGTACCTAACTCAATTAATTAGTATTATTACCAAACTCAATATTCAATCATGTTTTCAAATGATCCTGATAAACGATCATGGAGTAATTACTAAGTATAGCAACTATATGTCCCTATAGATGTGATTGATATAAGTAATACTAAACTCAAATTTATTCACATTTTTCAAATGATCATCATAACAGGTCCTGGAGTAATTAGTAGGTATGACCGTCATATGTCATACTTACTAATAATTCCATGTAAGTGTGACAGTCATATGTCCTATACATGTAATTGATACAAGTAATAGTGCCAAACTCAATTAATTAGTATTATTACCAAACTCAAATTCATTCACGTTTTCAAATAATCATGATATACGATCATGGAGTAATTACTAAGTATAGCAACCGTAGGGTCATATAGATGTGATTGATAAAAGTAATAGTATCCCTGAAATTATTTTCATTCACGTATTCAAATGTTCATAGAGCAATTAGTAAATAAGGCAATCATATGTTCCTATAGATGTAATTGATGCAAGCAATGGCGTCACCAAATTTAAATTCCTTCACGTTTTCAACGGATCGGGATTAAAGATCATGGAATAATCAATAAAAATAGCAACCATATGTTCATATAGATGTGATTGATAAAAGTAATAGTATCGCTGAAATTATTTTCATTCACGTATTCAAATGTTCATAGAGCAATTAGTAAGTATGGCAACCATATGTCCCTACAGGCATATAGTTGTGCGGTATGGCAACCATGTGTCTTCATAGATGTGATTCATGCAAGAAGTAGTATCAGCAAATTTAAATTCCTTCACGTTCCCAAATGATCAGAATAAGAAATCATTTATTAATCAGTAAATATGATAAACATATGTTCTTATAGATGTGGCTGATACACAAGCAGTAGTATTTACAAACTTAAATTCATTCATGTTTTCAACTTATTAGTATTTTTTACCTATAAAATTAGGGAGTATTCATATTTCTTTTTGTTAATCTTTTCGGTGTTATTTTTTTGTGTGTGTGTGTGTATTCTTGTGATCCAATACTTAAATTTTATTTTCTTGAAAGCAAATCAAAACAAATATAAGTACCGAATCCTTAAAAAAAATTATTTTCTCATAAACTTTTGGGATTAAATTAAATTTTTATGGCAATTAATGTTGTTATAGAAGAGGTTTTCAAAATTATTGATATTTAAATGTAATTCCGTAGTTTAATTTCTATTTTAATAGAAAAATGAAAATGGAACAGAATTTTCAAAAAAATATAAATGATATATTAATATACAGTTCTCGACAATATTCTTCAGAATTTCATTCTCATTCCATTGCCAGTTAATATCTTTTCCCAATTTACTTTTAATACTTAATGCGACATTATATTTTTTTTTAAAAAAAAGGCTCTTTTTGTAACATTGGAAAACGAACTAATGAATTTACTTTTTATAATTTTTTAAGTAAGTTATTTCGGTAAATTTAAGCAAGAAGTTACTTTATATTAAAAGTTTAAAGATTAAGAGAAACTGTTAAAAACTATAACCAAGCTTTTTTAATGTAAAGAATTATGTAGATTGTAAAATTATTTCACGATAGCTAAAAAATCTATGAAGTTTTTAAAAGAAATGATCAATTAAAAAATATTTTTAAAGAAATCCCAATGTTTTCCAAAGTTGATACTATACTTTTTGGAAAATATATATATATATTCTCAAATTATAAATGGAATTCCAGTAAGAATTCAGTGTATATCGGCAAATTCTTAGTGATTATTTTTTCTCAAAAATTTTTCGAGTTTTATCTGACCTTCCATTAACCTCTGAATAATATTAGTTTGTACTTTCTTAATCAATGTAGAATAATGTAGAATGAATCGATGCATCATTCTACAGCAACTAGAATACTATGTGCTGTGTGATTCAACGATTTTACTATGATATTCATATTTTTAATGAAAAAGAAATTATAGTGAAATTAAACAAGCCATGAGAAGATTCCATAATCATTATAATAATTTATTAAATAGATAACAGACAGAAAATTAGAAAAAAATGAAAATAAGTGCACTTTTTTATTAATATACAATAGTTATACTATAATAGGAAATAAACGCTATTATATGAAATGAATAAATAAGAAAAAAAGACATGTAGTTTATGTGATGAGCAAAATAAGTTTTAAAAAAAATTGAGGGTCAAAGCAAAAATCCTAAAAACATGATCGAAGGAATAAAAAATTCCAACGCAGTAAAAAATATGAGGAAAACAACTACATATTATTTAAAAATAAAAATAGAATGAAATAATAAAAATAAACGAAAAAATAGAGAGTTTATAGAATTATGCTTCCACGATTTTATTTTGATGCCTACATATTTTGATAAGAATTTATTTTCTATTCTTATAAAAGCATATATTTAATGATTTTTCTGATTTAATTGATTTACACTTCCAATAGCTTACTGGCTTGTTGCTTATTTATCATACAAATGTATTTTTAGTAACTTTTATGAACTGCATTGAGATGCTTTATCATATATATCTACGAATATTATTTCATATATCTACGAATGGTTTTTATCTACGATTGTTTATATCTACGAATATTTTTTTTCTACGATTGTTTATATCTACGAATATTTTTTTATCTACGATTGTTTATATCTACGAATATTTTTTATCTACGATTGTTTATATCTACGAATATTTTTTATCTACGATTGCTTATATCTACGAATGTTTTTATAAACGATTGTTTATATCTACGAATGGTTTTTATCTACGATTGTTTATATCTACGAATATTTACATATCTTCGAATGTTCTTTCTAGGAATGTTTTTACAAATGTTTTTTATCACCGAATATCTACGAATGTTCTTTTTCTGTGCTTGTGTTTCAGCAATGCAGCTGACAGTGCGGGAGAAGAAGCTGGATGGATTCAGTTTGACGTGTCAACCTCTGAAAAAAAGTTCAGTTGATAAAACTGTCTACGAGAAGGCAGCTGAACCCAAAAGTGCTCTCTGCGAAAGCGATGAAGTAATTGCTGGCCTCATAGTCCAACCGGAAGAAATTCCGCACTTGCGCAAAGTGATTTGCCAAAAGATAAAATCGGCTTCAAACGGCGTTGGTTAATTCCTCAATAAATGCGAGACTGATGTAAGAATTATGCAGTTGAGATGATCAAATACACTTTGAATAGTTGATTTGCATTCCAAATATACCATATATTGTTTGAAATCGAGGATTCACATAGAAATGAAAAATTATTTCACTTGCAATAAAACTTTTAGTTCATTTCATTGCCCCTATCATTTAAAACATAAGCTGAAATGTTTATGCAAATACTTCTATTAGTTTTTGAGATATCTTGTTAAAGGTAGAGAATGTTTATGAAAACTTAAGTTTTGAGAAAATGGAAGCGAAAGAAAAATTTTAGCTGAAAAAAATGTGACTCTGAATGAGAGGTCAGGCCTTTCTTTTCCTAGAGAAAATAAACTGTTTTGGAAAGAGGAAAGTATGAACTATAAGTAATAACAATAAAAAAACAGCCAATGTGGTCAATAACCAATATTTTTAACGCAGTCGGATACCTTAAAGATCATGTGACGTCATGGGATTTGATTCCTTCAGTAAGGCTCATACAAACAATAAACATAATAGATGAATGGATATTAAAATAAAAAGATTGATAGTTAAAATTACATAATGGAAGAAATTATGACCTAATCAATATTCTTGATGCACTAGGTCGTTATAGCTGGCTAACATTAAAATTAAATATTTTATCAGTTAAATCTTCTCTTTTGGATACTAGATGGCGATACCTGATAAAGCTATCCCATATGCAATCCCATAATGGATTTCGAGTGTAATTAGAATGAGATGTGATACTTTTACTGTTAAGCTGTGCTCGTGAATGTCTTGTCTTTGTGTTTGTTCAGTGTGTGAATGAGGTTATTAAAGAAATGTTCCTGAAGACAAAAGTCATGTTGCTTCCTGCGCGGATTATAATAATCTACATTCTAGCACAATATTAATTTTATTGAAAAGGAAAATTTTTCATTTCTTTGAGAAGGTAAAGGGTTTATTTTGCAAATTATAAAACGTACCCCCCATTCCGTTTTTATACAGCACACTCAAATATGTATAGTATTAAAGTTGAAGAAGTTTTTGTTTAAAAACTAGCAGTCTATACTTTATTCAAAACAAGCTGATACCCGGCACCGCAGAAGAAGTAATTTTGGAAATCTCGTTTCAAATTTAAAGTAACTGCCTTGTTTGGTTAAGAAGGTAGAAAGAATGATATTTATTTTCGTATCGGTTGAAATTTTAAAAAACTGTCTTGTTTCATTTGGAATGGTTGACAGAATAATATTTATTTTGGAATCGAAAGTGAATGTATTCATTGAAATGGAGCGATATATAAAGGAGAAGCATAAATGGTATTGAATCTATTTTTTTAACTTTATTATTCAAGACTTTAGGGCTGGCAATATTTTTTTTCTTTTATTTTTCCCTCTTTAGCAGAAACAAATAAGTGTAAGTAAAAAGTAGTCAAAGTTTCATCGCAATCGGATGAGCGGTACGGCAGCGCATAAGAGACATACAGACAAACATTCATTTTTATTTTTGCTGATTATATAATTTTACTATGCCTATAACCATCCGTAAGTGCAAGTAATAAGTAATCAAAGCTTCATCGCAATCGGATGATCATAAGACACACAGACAAACATTCATTTTTTATTTATATAGATACGCATATATGTTGCTAAAGATAAGATAAGATAGATTTTAAAGTAAACTACACTTAAAAAATCCAAAAATTCTCTCTAATATATTCCTGATGTTGCTATTTTAGCGCAGTCGATTTCAACATCCACATCCCCATCGTCATCTTTACTTAAAGTGAGGGCCACCAGAGCTTTGTCATCCGAACAGACAGCACTCTCCAGGTCCTGCTTGCTGTTGCTGATCGTCTCCCGAGAGTCTTCCAGCTTGTATTTGGTCATGAGTTTACTGCATTCCACGGAAAGGAATTTTATGTTCGTGTCGTAACAAACTTCGATGCCTGTATAAAAGAAAAGCACATGATTAACCATCCAGCGGGGGTGCCCGTCATACCAACATGAAAGGTCGCGCGTATTTCCCACATACGCAATAGTAAATTGTAAATTTTCAAAAGAGCAACTATTAAAATTATATTGTAATTAGCTTAAGATTAATAACCACAATAACTTTAAATATTTTTTACTTAAAAGGAAGCAGAAAAAATACAGACATAGATTGCAATAACAATACTAAATGACCACAGGTTAACTGAATGGATATAAAAATAATATAAATAAAATCGTAGATATTTTGACAGAGCAATTTGCATATAAAATATAGCAGTGCAAAAATACAAAATTTATGTATAAAAAGGAAAAAGTAATTGACATTTAGATATGAAAAGGAATAAAATAGTTTCATTGTTATTTCATTTTAACGTTGCAATTTCAACAAATGTGTTTAGTGTGTTCCAAACACATAAATTTCTGTCAAATCTCAAATCTGGAACTCGTGATTCTAGCACGCTTTTCTTTTTGGCAGGATTTTTTTCCCTGATGTCGCATCTTCTACTTCTTCAATACCTACTTCGGCTTTTCTCTTTTGCACCTTTAATTTTAGCTCACTTTTTAGAGACACGGGGGTTTTTTTTAACATTTTCCTTCGTAAGTGCATTTTCCAGCTGTCGCCAGTCTAAAACAATACGGATTTATTTGTAAAATCATACAAAATCAGTTTAGTTTAGTTTAGATTAGTTATATTAACGTCCCGTTTAAAGCAACACGAGGGATATTTTGGGACGGACCTCGTCATTTTGAACCACAGTCAGATGACGAGGACGACACCTGAACTGACATCCCCCTCTCCACACCACGCCACACCAGTGGGAGGACATTTGACCTGACAGATTTAACGTGCAACAGACCCCCTCACACGACGGTTCTTCGGTGGAATCGAGTCTCGAACCTGAAACCCTCCGGTTCCGAAGCCGAGACTTTACCACCGGGCCACCGCGGCCCTCATACAAAATCAGATGTGATAAAAAAAAAACTTACATAAACGGTCGCGCGTACCTCTAAAATACAAAATATCTGATCAGCAGTGACCTATTAACGCCACAAACTTACGACGACCACTGAAAGTAGGTCAAAGGGATGGGGACAAATAGCTAAGGACAGGCGTTCCCAGTGCCACCAGATCTGAAGTTATTAAACGAATTCTTCTCTAGTGTATCTCTCACATATGCGAACCCGCTGGAAGGTTAACAAACAGAAATACAGTAAAAACCGCCTTCAAAATAATTATTAACGAAGGAAATAACGGGTTTCTATCTATTTTCTTGTAAATAGCTTCAGAATGAGTAGCAACTTGATTCTATGCCACAGAAAGTGCATATTGTTGGGATTAGTTACCCTTACGAACACCAGATGGAGGCATATATGTTGCGATAGTGTTGGCCTAAATTGTTCCAATGTGTAGGTGGAATTCCACCGAGGATCGAACCTGCGATGTTTGGGTTTGAAGTCCAGTAACTAACCATTCGACTAAAGTGAACACTGATGTCTATTGGCTGTTACTGCTATTAAGATGCCATCACAATACTCTCCTACCTGTGAGCCGGCAGACGAAAGAATTTTATAGGGCTAAGTATTATGGCGAGCAAAGATTTTATTTTAGGTGCGGCCAAGAGTCTTGGCTAGCGAAGAGAATGTTTCGATACCACCAAGCGTTATGGCAAGCGAAGATAGAGTATTTCGGCCCAGCCAAGCATTATGGCGAGAGAAAGATTGTTTCGATTCCGCATAGCGTTATGGCGAGCGAAGAAAGTGTTTTTGGCACTGTTGATATCTAGTGGTTTTTACTAGCTTATTAAGATGTCACCACAAATAGATGTTTCCTTGAAAGTTATGCAATTATAAAAGATTTCTTGTTTGCTTGGCAATCAAATAGACATTCACGTTTAATGTGAGCGATCAATAGCTTACAAGTACAGCAAATTTATTTTAACTATCACTCTGAAACCCATCCAGCTCTTAGTGAAATTAGTAGCTTTTGAAGAAGAGGTCCGTCCCAAAATAGCCCTAGTGTTGCTTCAAAACGGGAAGTTAATATAACTAAACTAATCCTAAATACACATAAAATATCTCGCTTTTATAGCATTCAGCAATAAAAGAACATTATCCATGAAACGATAAAACGGATTGAACTTTAGAGTAGCAATATTATTATATGTTTCTAATATTAGTCAAAAAAGGCTTAAAATCAATAAAATTAAAAAATTGTATCATCAGTAATTGATATGATTAAAATGACAACTTTTTTTTTAATTTTGAAAAACGTAAAATTCAAATCTGTTCAATAATGAATTTTACATCTAATAATAAATTTTAAATTCTCGATTTTATTTTATAAAAAAAATTCATACTTTTCAAATTTTTCGAAATGTATGGTAGAAAAGAAAACAAAATTCAGTTTAGTTTTTACTTAAAATTCTATTTAAAATTTCAAAAAAAAAAAATTGCACCGAGTTGCACATTTCCGTCCTGTAAAGAATATAAGGCCAAAGTTGGTCGCTGCAAGTCCAATGGTCAAATGATCCGACCAACACACACATACGGTTATCTTTATTATTAGAAGAAACTAGTTGGTACCTTACGCGTTGCTGCCGCGGAAGAAATAAATTTGGAAATAGCGTTTGGAATTTGAAATAACTGCCTTGTTTAATTAGGAATGATATCGTAAATGAGTGCATTCATTGAAGTTGAATGACATTTAAAAGAGAAGTGTAACTAACTTTTATTCTATTCTTTTTTATTTTATTATTCTAGAGCTTTAGGGTATACAAGATATTTTTTCTTTTTTGTTTTCCCATCTTCATAAGAAACAAATAAATTTCTTGATAGTCCGGCTTATTATCCAGCATAGCACTGGTAATATGAAAAAGCTGTTATCCCTTTGGAGAGTTAATTTGACAGTAATTCTAGGTTAATAGATGCGGTAAATAGATCGGAAAATAATTTTTATATATTATTACATAATTTTACAATGCCTGTAACCATCCCGCAAGTGCAAGTAATAAGTATTCAAAGTTTTATCACAAACCGATGGGGCCGCGGTAGCCTGGTGGTAAGGTCTCGGCTTCGGAACCGGAGGTTTTCAGGTTCGAGACTCGATTCTACCAAAGAACCGTCGTGTGAGGGGGTCTCTTGCACGTTAAATCTATCATTCCAAACGCCCTCCCGTTGCTGTGGTGTGGAGAGGGGGTACCAGTTCAGGTGTCGTCTTCGTCATATGACCATGGTTCAAAATGACGTGGTCTGTCCCCAAATAGCCCTCGTGTTGCTCTAAACGGGACGTTAATATAACTAAACTAAATAATCCGATGAGCAGTACGGCAGCACATAAGAGATATACAGACAATCATTCATTTTTATTTATACGGATTACACATTAGATAATTTTACTATGCCTATAACCATACCTTAATTAATAAATATTCGAAATCTCATCGCAATCGCATGAGCGTCACAGCAGCGCATAAGAGACATACAGACAAACATTCATTTTAATTGGTATAGATTACATTCTTATCGATTCTTAATTGAATAAAACTTCAGCAGATCTTGCATCAATTCATCAGCAATCAAAACCATTAAATTCACTTACTGGAAAAAATGAGGGTAATACTTCTTTAAAAACATAATTAAATGGAAGTGCGTAAAAATAATTACTGGTAATTATTTCATTTTTATCGCAACCCAATTTCCCGTCGAAAGGCTTGTGAGGCGTCTTCTTGGAATTCATCTGGAAGGTGGTCTCCTTGAATATGTTCTTGCAGACAGCATTCATGTCCGAGTCTTCCTTGAACAACGCTTCGTCGCTGTAAAGATCAGACGTGAAGAACAGGGATTAAGACATGTATAATACCTATGTGTACATATTATTATACAACAAATATGTACAAATACATACATTTGAGTTATGTTATAATTAAAGTACCATTTCGAGTTACGTTGACTGACTTACGAGAATTCTAAATACGCCGTGTTTTATTTTCCTCTCCAATTAACACATGAAAGGCGGGAGTTGTAGTACTACGATTTGATGCGCATTACCTAGCATACTTTCGTCAAGATACCCCGCCTTTAAGGCTGGTTGCACACACAGCGCTTTTTTCTGATCGCTTATTTCCCCGATGCCGACATAACAACAGTAGTGTATTGAATTATACGAGAACTTACACACTAGGCGGACAAATAAAGATTCAGTCCATCCGCCTTTTATCGGCCTCTGTGAAAACGCCCGCTGTCGCTAACGCTTTTGTATAATTAGATGCAAGATCCCAAACCCTTTTTTCCTATTAATTGAATAAATCGAAATAAGTCAATTTTTCCCCCTTTTCCTCTTCATTCGACGACAAGATAATAATAATGATAGAATTTGTACTCTATTCATTTCAAATGACCCTTAAGCAGTACTTAGTTTAAATAACAAGGTTAAAGTAAATTTATTTGTGGATGAAATGATGCTGACTCTTACGATGGAGTCGGAATTTAAGCGCCGCGTGCGTAAGCATTTGATTTCTGGGAGTGGTATCGGCAAAATACTGACAGAAGAAAAAAACGCTGTGCGTGCAACGAGCCTAATGTGTTAAGAAATTTACCATTAGAAAATACTAGCTAGTACTCGGCGCGTTTCTAGCTTTAAAAGAAAAAATCTTGTAAATATCGTTTGAAATTTGATATATTTATCTTGTTTTAACAAGAATGATAGTTATTTTCTTATCGACAGCGAATGCATTCATTGAAGGATATATAAAGAAGAAACAAAAATGGTATTTATTCTATTTCTATTATTCTGTTCTACAAACAAATACACGTTTTTATGTATTGGATTTGTGTATTCGTTTAGAATTGTAAAGCTTGGTGTTCTTTCAGAATGGTAAGGAAAGAAACTATTCATTGTATCTCCTGATTCGTTTAATATTCGTTCAGAATTCTCAAGTTTAATGTTAAAAAATGGGATCAAAATATTTTCTCTTAAAATTAATTATGCACATAAAATATATTTATACCATAAACTCTTAAATATAGTTGAAAAAAAGTTTTTTTTTTTTGAAAACTAAGATGGTGCAAAATTATTTGGATTATAATATTTTCGGAAGTTACTCCAAAAAACGCTAAAATTTCATTAAATGTTTAGCTCAAACTGAAACCTTATAGGATCGGTGCACCTAAAACGTTTTCGCACACTCCCTAATAAAACTGTTACCTCAGAGAAAGACTTACATTGTATTCAGGTACAATAACTACGGAATATGAAAGTCTGGCTCGAATTTAGCATCTTTACTGAATCTGTTGCATCTTCTCGGCGATTTATTTAATTGTTAATCCATGGTTAATAAATGCGGTAAATAGACCTGAAAATATTGTTTATACTTTAGATAATTGTATTGTGCCTATAATCTTCGCGTAAGTGCAAGCAGTATGCTGTCGAAGTTTTATCGGAATCCGATGGGCGATACGGCAGCGCATAAGAGACGTACAGACATAAATTCATTTTTATTTCTATCGATAGTATAAGTCCGAAATACTTCTCAAAATACTCCTCAATAAAGATATTTCCTCCTTCCCATGCAAATATTGTAGATTTTGTTAAAAATCTGTTTCAACAATCTTTTATATTCTTATTGAATACTCACATTTTAATACGCAATGTTATTAATGATATTACAAAAAATTATAAGAACACCAGCAGTTATGAGTGGTAAAGACCATTATATTAACCCTGCTATCCTTTTGAGATATATTATATTTTAAACTTTTTGTACTGTTACTATGGATTTATGTATATTGTTATTACTTTACGAACAGATATTTAGAATTATTTTACTGTGAAACTATATGACCTATTTTTCTGAATTTTAGAGAAAAGTAAAAAATTATTTTTACCGTATAGTTTATATGTTATCAAACAAGAATTTTGTAGGCTTTACGACATGTATATTGCTATTTATACCATAAACTAAATGAACCCAAATCAAACTAACCCCAAACTTTATACTTGAAAAAAACGGATTTCTTATCAAGAATCAACTGATTTTTTTCAATGGGAAGGAAAATTTGATGCCTTATATATTTTATAGCACCAAATAAATAAGAAAATTGGGACGATAAAAGAAAAAAGAAAAATTGTTAAAATTAACAAGTCAATAGAGTTGAATTAGTTGAATTAGATTGGGATATATGGAAACGAAAATTAGAATCACTATGCGAAGTTGGAGGCACAGAAAGAGAATATTGATATTATTATCCCCAAATCAAGTGGTGTTTTAAAAGGAGAATTAAGAGAAGAAATAAAACTACCATGGTTTGACCGATGGTATATGTCCAAAAAAGGAAGAGTAAGTTATGACTTTATTTCTAATTCGGAAATTAAAATAAGAAGATGCCATCCACTTATAATCCAAATAATATCTGAACATGGGAGATTTCCTGCTTATTTCCAAAGATTTGGAAGACTGCAGGAAAATAAATACAATTGTGGAGAAGTGGGTTCGGTTTACCATTATTTGATGGAATGTGTGGAGATCTCAGAGTTAAGGAAGGACCTGAAGATTGTAAATAATGATTAAAGTACAGTACTGATAGTACCAGGTCAACGCAAAATCCTGAAGGATATGATGTTAAAGATTGATAGTTTCATTCCAACTGTTTGAGAGTGTGCAGGTGGGGAGAAAGACGGCTACTTACTACCCGGAAATGAATGTTAGCTTGACTGTTTGGTCAAAGTAAGGTTGGGCAATATTTATTCAGCAGTTGACCACAACAAATCCTGTCGATACTGCTAAGTTCAATACTGATGGGGTGGTTGGCTGTATACAACAAGAAGAAGCGCCAAATAAATAGCCATATGAGCTGTATGGCATGTATATTGGCACTTGCATCATAAACCAAATCAAGACAAACCAATTCAAACTTTAAACTTGAGAAAACTGATTTTTTATCAAAGTATTACAGAGTAATGCTTGGGGTTTTTTTTATCCCTGAACTGCTCGTAATTTACCGAAAAGAAAATATCTGTAAAATTACAATTTTTTCAAAGCGATGTTGGGAAAATTATCTGGAGAATCGAATATTATTAAGTTTTGTTTTGATTTTTTTTCGAAATTACTTACGCTGTCAAACCAGTGATCACGTATTGCTCTCTTGGTTGGGTGCTGCAGACGGAAGTTGACACGGGAGTGTCACATTCGTATCCGTCATCTATGAAAATGTTATAAATGTAATTAGCGCAAGCAGACAAAATTCGAAACTGCAATTCCAATTTTAGAAAAGTCAATTTTTAATTTCAAAACTATTATCATAAATAGCATGCATTATGAGTCAATTCTTAACATGGTACAGTAAGTTCAAATTATATATTGTATTATGAGTCAACTCTTAACATGTTACAGTAAGTTCAAATTATATATTGTATTATGAGTCAACCTTAACATGTTACAGTAAATTCAACTTATATATTGTATTATGAGTCAACACTTAACATGATACAGTAAATTCAACTTATATATTGTATTATGAGTCAACGCTTAACATGTTACAGTAAGTTCAAGTTATATGTTGAATTATGAGTCAATTCTTAACATGGTACAGTAAATTCAAATTATATTTTATGTTATGGCAATTTATGTTTTAATTATATGAGACGGTCTTTTTGTATCCAGTTACTGCATTTTGGAAGTTTCTCCATTCTGATATTTCCATTATCAACTACCATGAGCTACATTTAAATGAATTGCTACAGTTTACAACATATTGATTTGTAAAGGTGTTTTTAATTGTTCATTTTAAAGCCTGTATTTCCTAATCTATCATTATCTCAAACTATTTTATACGCCCTCTGAGCAAAATTAATTTATGACATCGTTGAAATTCGTGATTAAATGATAGTGGATCTGAAACCAGATCTCTCCAAATTTCTGCTGGTTGATTGAGTCTGCAGCCTATACAATGCTATAAAACTTCTCTCTGCCTTGGAAATATGAAAGAATGACGTTGTGTTAAATCATCAGTTCAAATGCCGTCTTCATTGTCTGCCCAGAATTCGAAATTCCACGACATATCACAATGGCGCCTTTGAGAAGTAATGATGAATATTTCATTTAACCCTCTGATTGCCAAATTTATTGACCGAAATCACTTCAAAAATTGCTTTTAATTGTTTTTAAGACATATATGTTGGAGAATTTTAGGGCGTATTTTTGCATTAATGTTAAGTCCTTCTGAAATTTTTCACAAAACCCATATAAATTTGCACTCCTCTGGTCGCAATTTAAAAATTACTGCCCATTTTTACAAATTTTGCATGTTTTCGCTGGCTTTGCCTATTTAACCTTACATTAAGGCGCTATCACTGTGACTGCCAATATCCGAAATAAACGCATATCAGTTTTTAAAAGCGAATTAAATGGAAGACTCATACGAAGGAGGTTGCTTATATACAGCAAGTTGGGTCGCGGTGACCTACTGGTAAAGTCTCCGGCCTTGGGCCGTAGGATTTCAGGTTATAGACCAGATTCCACAAAAGAACCGTCGTGTAAGGGAGTCTATTGCACGTTAAATACGTCAGGGCCAAATGTACTCCCAATGTTGTGGTGTAGTGAAGAGAGAAAGGTTCCAGCTCAAGTGTCGTTCTCCTCATCTGACCGCGATTCAAAATAACGAGGTCCGTCCCAAAATAGGGAAATATATAAAAAGGGAAAATATAACAAATATAATTGTATACAAATATATACAAAACTAAATTATAGATAAACTATCTCACACATTTTGATATAAAAAATAATTTAAACAATATCTTGTCCTTACCTTTACAGTCGGAATAATATGAACTATCGTACATGCCGCCACCACATTTAGATGCCTCTGTTGTTGTTGTTGTTGTAGCCGGAGTTGTTGGGGGTTCTGGAGTAGTGGAGGTATGTTCAGTTGTTGACGAGCTAGTTTCTATTGTTGTTGTAGACTGTGTTGAAGTTGTCGTTTGTTCTGTGGTCGTAGTCGTAGATTCTTTTGTGGTAGTTGGCACTTCTGTTGTTGTAGTAGACTCTGTTGTGGTAGTTGGTGATTCTGTTGTTGTAGTTGGTGCTTCTGTTGTTGTAGTCGTTACTTCTGTTGTTGTTGTAGTAGATTCTGTTGTGGTAGTCGGCGCTTTTGTTGTTGTAGTAGTATATTCTGTTGTGGTACTCGTAACTTCCGTTGTCGTACTAGTCGATTCTGCTACCGTGGTTGATGGTTCTGTTGTCGTACTTGTAGATTCTGTTGTTGTAGTCGAAGGCCATGTTGTAGTAGTTGTAGGCTTTGTTGAAGTAGTTGAAAACTCTGTTGTCGTTGACGTAGGTTCCATTGAAACTGTCGATTCTTTTGTAGTAGTCGATAACTCTGTTGTAGAAGTAGATTCCATTGGAGTCGTTGAAGGCTCTGTCATCACAGTTGTTTCTTCTGTTTGCGTAGTCGTGTGTTGTGTTGAAGTATCGGACTTCTCAGTCGTAGATGAAATTTCATTATTTGCTGTTGTGGTGGTCGTTGATGGCATTGTTGAAGTTTCATCTTCTGTAATAGACTTAATGGATGTCGCTTCGGTAGTGGTCATTAAAGGCTTTGATAACTATTTGAAAATAATACAGATACATTTTATAAGGGCTTTGTATTAGGTATAATTCAATTTATGACAATTTGCGTCAGTTAAGTAATGTCAGCATCTCATATTTTAACCCTTAGCGCTCCGAAAAGTGATTCGATGTATAAATATTTACAGAATAAGATAATTTGCTTATTGCTTCAAAAATTAATATTTATGAATTTCCTAAGTTGATTTTCTCAGATAATCAGTATACATATTTTTACTCCTCTTAAGTATTTTTACCAATCAAAATTTAACACGTTCACTGCCACTACCCACGCCTGATATCAGGACCATCTATCTAACTAGATAATCCCTTCTTCGATATATCTTAACTGTAATAGGGAGGGTGTCATCTATTAACATAGATGGTTTGGTACAATTACTTACACTGATGTAAAAAGAAATCCCAACACCAAGAAAAAATTATTGTACAGTAATGAAATTTTAGGAATACATTTGTTTAGGTAACATATTTAATTGATTAAAGTTTCAAGATCACAGGTAGAGCCATTGGCGAGAAGAGTCATTTCAAATGTGAAATGTTGGTACATTAGTAACCGGTGTAACCGCCAGAATTTTGAATGCAAGCATGCAAACGTGCATGCATTGTGTCGTACAGGTGTCGGATATCAGTTTGTGGGATGGAGATCCATGCCTGTTGCACTTGGGCGGTCAATGGAGGGACGGTTAATGCTGGTTGTGGATGACGCTGGAGTTGTCGTCAAATGATGTCCCATACGTGATCGATTGGAGAAGGATCTGGTGATCATGTAAACACTCTGTAGAGCATGTTGGGTTACAACAGCGGTATGAGGGCGAGCGTTATCCTGTTGGAAAACAACCCCTTGAATGCTGTTCATGAATGGCAGCACAACAGGTTGTATCACTAGACTCAAATTTGCAGTCAGGGTGCGTGGGATAACCACGAGAGTGCTCCTGCTGTCTAACGAAATTGCTCCCCAAACCATAACTCCAGGAGTAGGCCCTGTGTGTCTAGGCCACAGACAGGTCACTAGCAGGCGTTCACCTGGCCTCCTTCTAACCAACAAACGGCTATCACTGCGACCAAGGCAGAACCGGCTTTCATCAGAAAACACAACAGATCTCCACTCCGTCCTCCAATGAGCTCTAGCCTGACACCGCTCACGTCGCAAACGGCAGTGGTTTGGAGTCAGTGGAATGCACTGTACAGGGCGTCTGGCTCGGAGCTGTCCTTGAAGTAACCGATTTGTAACAGTTCGTTGTGTCATTGTGGTGCCAACTGCAGCGCGAATTTCAGCTGCAGACGCAGTATGATTAGCCACAGCCATACGCCGAATACGGCGGTCTTCCCTCTCAGTAGTACCACGTGGCCGCCCGGAACCTGGTCTTCTTGAGGCAGTACCTTCCCTTGACCACTGCCGCCAATACTCATGCATAGTGGATACATTCTTGCCAAGTTTTTCAGCAATATCGCAGAAAGAAAACCCACCTTCTCGTAGCCCTACAACACTACCTCGTTCAAACTCAGTGAGCTGTTGATAATGGCTTCTTCGTCTTCTCAGAGGCATCCTTGACTAACATTAACCCACTACGTCAAATCTTAACTGTAAATAACGATCACGAACCTTACAGCGCTTATTTAAAGCAAACTTCATTTGCATGTTCATAGTGTCGCTACTAGCTCCACACTTACGCGCATAGCTCGAAATTTGTATCGACGTCATCTTTCAAATGTATAAACACGCCTACCAAATTTCGTTTATCTTGCACAGCTCCTTCCTAGTGTTGGGATTTTTTTTCCATCAGTGTATTATTTGTAACGCATGGGTCCGTCAGTGGAAGCGAATGTGTTAAGGAAATCATTAAATAAAACTACAAAATGATGCACTGCACTAAATGGTACCTGAGACGAGACATCGGAGGGCTAAGGATTAAAAAGATATCAAATGTTAAAGAAAAACTATTAAAAATGTACCAAAACTGAACAAATTCGAAAATTGAATTTTATTTTATATTAACTATTACGATTTGAGAGACCAGAAAAAAGTGACTATACCTAATTAATTAAAAAAAATCTACTGGGAAGTGTTCTGACTGAATTACAATCTGACTTTCTTTTTATCATAATGATTTCACATTAACGAGGATATTTAAGAATTCAATGATGGAAAGTATAATAAATATTAAATAAAGTTTTTTTAGTACTCCGTTATATTTTTTTCAAAAAAAATTATTTTGTACATTAAAAGAACATCAAATATATATAATGTTCTTTAACTGAAGTATTCATATTCTTTCTCCCCTTATTATACTCACTAAGATGTTAAGACTATAAAAATGATAAAGACTTTAGCACTAACGTATTCGTAGACAACACGGTTGTACGTGATTTAGCTGCATTATAAATACAAAAGAAGGCTGTGTTCACCACCGAAAAATCACAAAAATCGCTAAATTCTTTGTTGTTGTTACTCCCTCTAAAATATTGCTCTAGAAATATTTTGAAAGAAAAGTTACTTAAACTTTAAAATGAAAATATAACATTGTTAATTCTACTAACTTCATAAAAGTGTCCGTGAATGTGTTAAAACTTAATTTCAAAATTACTGCTTCCATTAATATATTTTAATGAGCAAAAATTTGTTACATTAGCTATTTATTAATGTCATATCATTGTTGTTCCGCAGAGTTCATTTGCACTGAAAAATTATCATAGATGTAAATAATAAAGTTTAAATTTATAACAAGAAATTGAAACCAATCTTCCTTGTGATAGACTTGACATTGAACCTCATATAGTTTCAAAATATGATACTTTGAGTTGGTATAAATATTTCTATCTATTTTATGACAATTTTGTGATATTGTATAGAAGCTTACACATACATATAGACGGACAGCTTGCAAGATGATATTTTTTTTTGGTGTCGAGACATGAAAATTCATCAAAATCTTGAAGTTCAGTTCTTTGAAAGGTTATAACCCTTAATCTTTGCGTATTTCGTTGATGTTGAGTAAAATCCAACATCTGTCTTAAATAAGTCTTATAAGAACCCATAAACTATATAAGTTCCAAGATCCTTTTTTTCCTTCCTCAATTTCCAAAATCAAATTATTTAATTGAATTTAATATAATATTTATATAAGTTCTTACCAAAATTAGAAAAGAATTGAAATAAAAGAATATTAAATTGGTGATTACTTTTTTAACCCTCTGCGGTTGATGCCGTGACAATGGCAGCATTCGCAAGTCGTTGTGAAAGTCGGTGCTGCCATTTTCCACAATATTTGTTTTTATGTATTATAAGCGCTATTATACACAATCAATCAGTTTCAAAAAATTCAGTGTTTTCTAATACCCACATACTTGCTTTAAATCACTGAGGAAGAAGTAACTCCGAAAAGCTCAATTTGCTCCGACTAGCTGGTACTCCCATCAGAGAAATTTGCCGATCGCAAAGGGTTAAAAGTGGATTTATGTGTCCTGCATAAATTAAAGTTTAAAATCAAAACTAAATAAAATGTTTTGAAGGCCTTTTTAACACAATCTAAACACTCTAATGCAGAAGCTCTTGATTCGAGAAGCAGGAAATTGAGGATAAAAAGAATCGGGTCACACTGATCTGTAAGAACATTTGTGAATACAAAGATACTCGTCCCCCCCAAAAAATTCTAAAATTTAAACACAAATTAATTTTTATTTGAATATGCGCAAGCTCATAGCCAGTGTTAATCAAATGAAAGCACAAACTTAAATCAATCTAAAATAATTGTTAAAGAAAAGTTTGAAGTCCTTAGTTCCTTTAAAATTAGGTAAGACTCAAAGGAATTGTTTGCTTTGCTTATTTTATGTTCTGGCACTAAAAAAAATGAAATTTTTTTTCATCGTATATTCTTTATTACTGCCAGCTTTCTCACCTCAGGGTAAATCTTATTTGACATGACTAATTTCAAAAAATAATTTATTCTTCCTTATCATTACATATGTGAAAATCTAAAAATGAGTATTGTCTTATAAAATTTTAAAAATTACGTTTCTCATCAAAATTGTTTCTGAGGCTTCAATTTTCACCAAGTGTTTTTTTTTTTTTTTTTGACTTTTATGATCGAAAGTTCGTTATTCATCTGCAATCAAAAGTTTTCAAATATTTAGGTTAATATATGAAAATTAGATAAATGTTTCTGTATCATTATATTGGCTGAAAAACTAATTGTGTTAGAATGATGTTCTAAGTTCTGGAACTAAAAAAATGTCTTTTTTTTCCTGCATATCTCTTATTTGTTATCATCTTTCTTAATTCAGGGGAAATCTTGCTTCACATAATTAATTTGAAAAATTAACTTATTCTGCCTTATCATTACATATGTAAAAATCTAAAAATGAATATTGTCTTAGAAATTTTTTTTAATTACATTTCTCATCAAAATTGTTTCTAATGCTTCAATTTTTATCAAATAACTTTTTTGTGTGTATTTTATAATCGAAAGACCATTATTCATCAGCAATTAAAAATTTTCAAAAATATAGGTTAATATATGAAAATGTGATGAACATTTTTGCATCATTGTATTGACTGAAAAACTAATTGTGTTAGAACGGTTACCAAGTTTGATGTATTTGCTATTCCACATTAAAAAAACCCAT
>JAPMOQ010012754.1:310019-328602 GCA_026543055.1 Argiope trifasciata
TGAAAAACTAATTGGGTTAGAATGGTTACCAAGTTTGATGTATTTGCTATTCCACATTAAAAAAAACCATGGAAAAACAATAGGTTAATATATGAAAATTTGATTAATATTTTTGTACCATTATATTGACTGAAAAACTAATTGGGTTAGAATGGTTACCAAGTTTGATGTATTTGCTATTCCACATTAAAAAAAATTTGGAACTTCTAAAAAAAGTCAAGCGTTCTTACATGAAAAACTTGAAATCCAAGTAGCAAACATTCCTCGTCTCTGCTGCAATCCGAGTCATCAATGTACCAAAGTGTGTGGCAGGTTCTTGTAAATTCGTTTGTTTCATTACTAACAGGACCTAGGGCAAGTCCCGAGCAATTAGAATCTCTTCTGCATTTCTGTAGGCAGGACACCATGTGGGAATCTTCATAGCTTTCTAGAATCCAGTTGTCGTGAACTTTGTCTTCAAACCAGAAGTAGAATTGAACCATTGATATCTCAAATCCAAAGATTCTGAGTACCAGACAAGCAAAAACAAAAGGTGAAAATAGGAGATAAAACTGCTTTTTCATTTTGGAATATAGAATTTAATTGGAGTCTGAGTATGGATAAATGCTATTTATAATAATAGTAACTGCTTATATATTTTTTTCAGTTAACGGCTTTTAGCTATTTGGTAACGCATACATCACTTAGTTGCGAAATTGTATGATACTGTAGGAGAAATTTTGAAATGTTTGATATTTAACACGTTGACTGCCAGACTACGACTTAACTTGTAGATTGCATTCATTTCTAGAAGCAAACCATCTATGTTATTCATTTTATTCATATTTCATTCATTTTATTCATATTTAACACGTTGACTGCCAACTACGAAATAATTTGCATATTGCATTCATTTCTAGAACCAAACGATCTAATGACACCTTCTCTACTACAGTTAAAAGATAGCAAAGAAGGGGTCATTTAATTAGATAGATGGTCCTGATATCAGGCGAGGGTAGTGGCAGTGAGCGTGTTAACTAATCCTGTCGATTCTGCTACGTTCAGTGGTGGCGGGGTGGTCGACTGTATAAAGAAGAACTGAACGTGTCAACTCTTATTTTATTTGTTTGTTTTTTAAATTACAGAATGGGAGTTGAAAATTAAACAAACAAACAAAATTTCATTGCTGTTCCAAAAATGTTTATCATGTGTGTTTATAAATCTGGTTTTAAACATTTAAATATGCATATTTCTTTTAGAATGGTAATTATATGCAAAAAAGCATGCTCATTTCAAATGAAATGATACAATTTTGCAACTAGTATACCGTATCTTTTTTTTCTGTCACAAAAAGAGTTTTTATTTATCCTAAACAACACAAATTATACTATGAATGTTTAAACATATAGTTAAATATTTATCTTCAATCAACAAAGAACGAGTGAAAATTATCACGCTTAATTCCCATTGCAATGCGTGCATGACATTATTACGAAATAAATGTCAGATATTTCGTCTAGCGTCAGAGATTTCTACCTTGAGAAAAGTATCACCTGGTTTGGAGAATAGCGTTAGTTAACGGAAAATGAAAGAGCAAAAGTTTATAACTTTTACGATATTTTTTTTTGTTGCTGTTTGCTCATCTATTTGAATATTTCTAATTATTCTACGTTAGCAACTTAAAAGACACCTGGACTTTTTCGCATCGTTACTTGTAAAAGTCATCGTGATTGACTAAAACTGGTAGAATAAAAAAATTGAATTTAATGTTGAGTTTTGGACAGTATGTACAATAGAGTACTAATAAGGAATCATGGCAACAGTTTAAGGTATCCGACAAAGTTACAAACACTGGTTATCGACCACTTTCACGAATTTTGTTATTATAGTTATTTCTTGTAGTTCAGACCTTCCTCTTTCCAAAACAGTTTATTTTTTCTAGGAAAAGGAAGGCCACACCTATCATCCATGGTCACATATTTTTGAGCTAAAAGTGTTTTTGAACTTCAATTTTCTCAAAATTTAAATTTTCATAAAATTTCTCCACCGTTAACAGGATATCTCAAAAACTAGTTTTTTAATGGGCGATAAAAAGCAAAAGTTTTATTGTTGATGAAATACTTTTTCATTTTTAAGTGTTTTTAGAAAAATGAAAGTTTCATGGAAAGTAAATTAAGTAAATTTATGAAAAAATGCATATACACGTATAATTGGACCCAAAACTTCTTTGGATCTCAGCATTTTTTTAAAGATTTTGGTTCATTTCTTTCATTATTATATTCTATATCTTGTGTACAAAGACATATAGGATTGCTACATTACAATTTTGAATAGAGTGTTAACCGTTTTAGTTAAATTTCATAAAATGTACTAATTTTAAAAAATATTTAATGATTTATTATATTTACAAATAATTTTGTTGCATTTATAGTATTTTGCATTATAATCGACAATACATCTAAAAACTATAGTTTCAAATAGTTTTTTAAAAGTCCAATTTTTCAAATTTTTTTATTCGGATACCTTAACACTTTCGTTGCCATCTTACACACTTGCGTTTCCCATTTTTCATCGAATAAAACGCTTCCTCTCTCTATCATTTTGGTAATAAAAAGCAGTTGAAATAACTCACATGCAAACTTATTTTATTTTTGGCAAGACATTGGCATTGACAAGCTCATTTAAGATTTTTCTTTTTTAATTGTTTTTTAGACTTTTTTCACTCTTTGCAACGTTTCAAAACTCTGGAAAATTTCTTTAAATCATGTATTTGGCGCAGAATGACCAAATGTGGGCGCCATAAAACCTTTCTTTATTACTCCTTGACTATAATGGCGTGGCATGATCAGCTTTCTCCCTTTCGCCATAAAAATCCAAACATCCATCTTTCCTTGACTATAATAGAGACCGTATTATCTAATGAAATGATACGTGTATTTGAAATATCGATAGTCGCGGCAATGTAAAAAAAGAGTATGAAAATCGCAAACTGTTGTGTAATAATTGTCATATTTGAATTGCTGATTTGAAGAAAAGTATTGAGTTTCTATATCTATGTCCAAATTTCATTTTCAGCGTGATATCACAAACCTTATATAATTAAATGCAAGTTATCTAAATATTGGGTACAATGTATTTTATTTAAAACCATTGCAAATTACAAATAATTATGCTGTTGTTGTTGTTTCTTATGGCACTTGCCATTGGCCAGGCCCGCTATGACATAGACAGCGATTTGAGCCAATAGAGTGAGTCTCTTGATTTTTTCAGTGGGACCATCTAGGGCCAAGAGTACGACTTTGACACTCCCGAGTCACAACCCTTTTTACGGGGTGGTCTTTCCTTCATGTATTTTCATTTACTCAACACAGATTGTTGTTTAGACCTGAATCAGACAACGATCACCACGAATCCAGTACCCCCAGTGGTTCAAATAATTATAAATTGCTTATAGATGGCACGAATGTTTTCTTTTGTTACACGAATAATATTTATGCTGGTAATACACATGTCGCTATCATGTTAACGCTATGCAGTCTGGTGGCACTACGTTGGCGTCATGTGAATCTATTTATTTCATTAGTTTTTTATTTTAATTAGTTACAATTAAATATTATTTATACTATGAAATTATTATTATTTAAACTGAACATTTATTTATTTTATGAAAATGAAAAATTTATTACTGAACAGCATATTGTTTGCAACATATTGTTACTGAATTCCACCTCCTTTGGGTTCGTTCTATGTAGTGGGTGTAGGGTGTGAAAAACCCAATCAGCAGTCCTTTAGCAGAAAACAACGATGGCGTTTATTTATACGAAGAAAAGACCACAAATATTTACAGCCGAGACGAACACACAGCAGCACTCAACAACAACAGTAAATCACAAGTCGTAACAAGGTCCACAGCACACAAAATGACCTGAAAGGATTCAGCAGGGGAAGAGATTTTTGGAACTATCTACGGTCTCTTCAAACGGTTGAAATACTTCCCTGTCTCTTCTCGCTTTAGCTGCCGACTCACTACTTCATACGTTAGGATAAGGCACACAGCAATTCAGTACTTTACCGTTGCTCCCCTTTCCTCTCTGTGACTCAGAATACTATTCACAACGAATTCTGATTCACGACTACTCCAGTTTAGATAGAGGTGTTTCACAGGAGCACCCGCCTATGATAGGCTATCTGCAAGATCCTTTTGTTATAGTGAATTGGCTTTGGTAATATCCTGGATCGAAGGACTACTCCTGTTTGTGATTGCCGATACTTGTATAGTTCTCCGGAGGTGGAGCTGGAAGCCTCTTAGCCAATCACTGTGTACCTTGGCGTATCTCTGTTCCTAATGGGTGGGTAGTGAAAATTCTCGATGGTTTGAGCATTATCCATTTTATAGCCAAAGTCGCCAAGTTTGATACCCAGCTCAGGAATCATTAATGCTTCCCCCGGACACCTTCCATGACACATGACTGTAAAACGGTCTTTCTTATGATAACATTATTCGATATATCGGAGAATTAAAATTGTAGGTCAATAACTATATCGAATGAAATGAAAATATAACAAGCACTGTGAGGTTTCTTAAGAGCAATAATGGCCAACAACCTTTTAGTGAAATATTTTTTGAATAGATAATTAATTGCACACATCACAAGTACATATATGTAAAGATATAAATTGATTACAGCATTTAAATGGGTCGTTTGTTAACAGGAGGCCATATATCTCGAAACACATCAAACACACCGCTTACACACAACACCTTTCCATCACTCCATCATGGCTTCTCTCATACTCGTGTTTTTTCGTACATAGAGGGCACTAGTCGATACAGCCCTTTCTGAAGTCATTTTCAAAACATGCATATAACTTTCGCATGTGTGTCAGGGACTGTGAATTTGTTTCAACTATTTATCTGGCATAAAATGGACAACACATGAAAATTGATTGTGTGGCAAGAGGAAGTCACATAAGACAGTTATTAAGCATGTTTAAGCAAACATTTAACTTATCTTCTGTATTGTCTTCTTATAACTGTGTACTAGAAAGATTTATCTATTTGTAAATTGTGTAATGCAACGTTATCGCTTAACATTTAGTTAAATAAGAGCTTTACAATGTAAATGAAGCCTATCGAAAAAAAGAAAAAAATACATAGAAACGCACGTAATGACATGTGTGCAAAAATTTAACTTATTTTCTGTATTGTCTTCTTATAATTGTGTACTAGAAATTTATATCCATTTGTAAATTGCGTAATGCAACGTTTTCGCTTAGTATTTCGTTCAATAAGAGCTCTACAAGGTAAATGAAGCATATCGAAAAAAACAAAATTTGCGTAGTAGAGCACAAATGTCACGTGCACAAAAATTAAGCTTATCTTCTGTATTCATTCTTATAACGTGTGCAAAAAATCTATTTCCATTTGTAAATTATGTAATGTAGCTTTATCGCTTAACATTTCGTTCAATAAGAGCTCTACAAGTTAGGTGAAGCATATCGAAACAAAACAAAATTTACCCAGTAGCGCACGTAATAAAATGCTATGTGTGCTAATTAGAAGCATTGTTTGGTATAAAGTGCAATGGGCAGTGATTACTCCAATTAACATAGACGAATAACTGGATTTTAAAAACTTATGTTTTCAAATTTATGGCTCATTATATAAATAGTGATGAATGAAAATAAAAAGAACGTCAGAAAAATTTATTTTTAACATCGTTCAACAGATGCCAGTTTTCTAAACATTTTGGAAGCAAGCTTATTTCTATTATTTAGACAAAAAAGAGCGAATTATATTTTTCAAAAAGATAGAACCCATCCTGTTGGGTTCGTAGCCTATCAAAATGAGGAGTTTCTACGATGTTGGATTGCATGTGCAGGCAACATTGATTTATGACCACCGAGATCTACAGATCTTATTTAATGTGATTTATTCTTGTATGGCTACTCTAAAACTTTTATTTACAAGCCCCCATTGACAAAAAAATCAATGAACATAAATAATGCATCAATGCTACATTAAGCACCATTGATAGTGTAAAAGTTAAAATACTAAAATAGGTGGAACTAGTTTCACGACAAATTCGATGTTGAATAATAACTTGTTTGCTACATTATCTTGTTTGTTAAAAGATAATGTAACAAACAAGATACAAGATATGTAAAAAATGAGGAAACATACTTTTTTCATTACTCATGCTTTTATTTTATAACTGAGACCAAGTTACAGTAAACAAATGCAACATACATGTATCTGAATTTGCAAATATTATGTCCAGAGAAATCTGCAAGGGAAAGGAAGGGAAAAACCTATGAATTAGAATTCCGTAAATTAAGACTTTAAATCTGTTTAACCATGTCTTATTCAGCATTCTAAATACAAGTTGAAAAGGGGAAAAAGATAAATATTAAATATTAATGCAATATACTATTGTGATCAGAATCTACTGATAAAATACCATCCATTGATAATCCAAATTATATCTGCAAGTGGGAGATTAGATTTCCTACCTATTTCCAAAGATTTGGAAAAACGCAGGAATATAAATATATTTATGGAGAAATGGGTACAGTTTACCGCTATTCAATGGAGTGTATAGAGGTCACAGAGTTAAGGAAGGACCTGAAGATTGTAAATAATGATTCAAGTACAGTACTGATGGTACCAGGTCATCTCAAAACCCTGAAGGATACAATGTCAAAGATTGACAGTTTTATTCCAACTGTTTGAGAGCGTGCAGATGGGGAGAAAGACGGCAATTTACTATCTCGAAAGGAATGGTAGTTTGACTGTTCGCTCCATGTAAGGCTGGACAATACTTATTCAGCAATCGAGCACAACTAATCCTGTCGATACTGCTACGTTCAGTGGTGGCGGGGTGGTCGGCTGTATACAAGAAGAAGAATCCATATTTGACTTTTGTGCCATTAAAATTGAAATCCCAATCCCCAATGGCTCCGTCGTGGTTTTCTTCCATGATAGCGATTGCCTAATCGTGGTTATAGTTTTGAATCTACCCTACATGTAAAAGAAAATTAACTACGCATTCTGTAGAGGTTTGAAAAAAACGACTTAAATAAATATTTCGATTATTGGAAAGAAAAAAAAAACGTAATCATATTTACAGTGGGTCGAGTAACTTAAAAAAGTATGCAATAAATGTGGGCAAATAAATTGATACTTTTTGTTTTGAATCTCTGATTCAGATACTTTTTTTAATACAGCTAATAGTTTTTGAAAAGCTTCTTCTATTTCTTTATATGCGTTGATGAAAACAGAGCTCCAGTCACTTCGATGCAATCGATCCATTCACTTCAATTTTTGATAAGTTTCTTCTATTTCCTTATATGTATTGATGAAAGCAGAGTATCAGTCAGATAGAATTTTATCACATCCGATTTCCACATTAATCTTGCCTTTTTCGTTCTTACTCAGCTTAAGTGTCACTATAGCTTTGTTATTCGGGCAGTTGGCATTCGCAAGATCCGCCTCACTGTTGCCAGAAGTTTCCAGGTTGCCCTCCAGCTTGTATTTGTTTTGGAAAATTGAGTTGCATTCGATGGCAACATATTTCAAGTCCCCTTCGAAACATACATCGATACCTGAAAGAAAAAAAATGCAAGCATCAAAAGCAATTTTCGAATATCCAGAAAATCCAATTAAGGCGACACAGTATCGATTTTTTTAATTTAAACTTTAATGATTAAAATTATATTTTACCTTTATTTTATGAAAAATAGAACTTCATAACAATTCTGTAAAAATGTTTTTAAAATATTCCAATTTTTTTTAAAAATTTAAATTTTTTTTAAAATTTTTGACTTTTTTTTTAAAGGCTAAGAATTTTCGCCAAATTTTTTTCTAGGTATCTATTGATATACTGCATAAAACTTAGCATGGATTTTCTCCTGCCAACAATTTTTAATTTTTAAAGTTTTTTTATTTCAAAAAATCTGTAAAATACAAGAAATCTGACTTTGAACATTTTTTAAAAAAATTACTAATCACCTTAAAGCTAACTCCAGACTAAATTTTATATTTCTAAACATTCATAAAGTATCTCACACACAAAAAAAATATTTCACACATTATTTTTAAGACTTTCGATATGTAGTACATAAGCAAAAAAATTAACATGTAGAAAAATGCATTTAAAGCTTTTGCTCATCTAAATCATATTTTAAAACTTATCCAATTTGCCTGTAACTTTTACGCGATGTGATTCAAGTTATTCTAAATTGTTTAAAGTTTAAAAATTTAAAATTTTATGGAAATAAAGTATTGTATATTGATGATGTATAAAAAAAAACAACGAAAGATCGAAATATCACAAATCTTATCCTAATACCTTTTGAATTTTAATACGCATATCAAAATTGATTAAATACAAATTTCTGCTGTTCTGATTGCTATTTCTATTATTCTGTTTGCTATTTCTGTTATTCTCCTTGTTATTTCTGCTATTTTGTTTGATCGATGCAATTGTAACTTTTGAGCATTTGCTGCAAATTACATTGTGGAGGGCCTCTTTGAAGTTTTGAACCAAATACATCACTTCAATAGCTCATTTGATGCAATTGGTAAACTGGCAATATTTTTCACAAATGAGCTTCTTTTATAGCTGTTTGAATCTGAAAAGGTGGATTCGCAACGTTGTTTACTCTCCTGTCATGTATCAAAAATTCTTCAATAACTTTAAAAAAATAAATCCACGGCTCTAAAATTTTGCAGGCACATCTAGAATGACTCAATTTATCATACGAGCTTATAAAAAATTCAACGTTTTGATAATTTTTCTTGTACTGTGTCGCCTAAACAAAAACTTCTGGCAAATGTTTGACACTTTCGATAGTTATGACGGCACAAAGAGTATCATTTTCAACAAGAATTTAAATAATTTTTAAAATATCATTATCATTTTCTTATCATTATTATTGCTATTAAATCTTATTAAAATTAATTTAACACTGAGAAAATTTAGCATAACATCAATGAAACAAGTCAATGTACAATGTTAAAGTATCCGACTACGTTAACAACAAAAAAAAGTCAATGTACAAAGTTATATTTAAAGTATCCGACTATGTTA
Organism: Argiope trifasciata; assembly: GCA_026543055.1. NCBI lineage: Eukaryota > Metazoa > Arthropoda > Arachnida > Araneae > Araneidae > Argiope > Argiope trifasciata. The sequence continues at coordinate 319,091 of JAPMOQ010012754.1, forward strand.
ACAACAACAAGAAAAAATCAATGTAAAAAGCTATGTTTAAGGTATCCGACTACGTAAAAATCACTAATTATTGTCTACATTGGTGTTTTGTGGTTATTATTTCTTGTAGTTAACACTTTTATCTTTTAAAAACAGTTTATCTTTTCTAGAAAAAGGAATTCCTGACCTATTATCCAGGGTCACATATTTTTTCAACTGAAATTTGTCCTTAACTTCTATTTTCTCAAAACTTTAATTTTCACAAAAATTCTGCACCGTTAACATAATATCTCAAACCCTAATGGAGATATTTACATAAACATTTCAGCGAGGGTTTTAAATAATGCGGGGAATGAAATGAACCAAATGTCTTAATGTCGATGAAATACTTTTACATTATAGACGATTTTTAAAATTTTAAGTCGCGAATTTATGGAAAAAATGCATATATACGCATATTTTTCCCCATAACTTCTTTGCATCTCAAAATATTTCTTACATTTTGGTTCATTTGATTCATCGTTATATTTTATAACTTGTGTACAAAGAAAAATAGGATTGCTGCATTACAATTTTGTGGAGAGTGTTAACCGTTTTGGTTAAATTTACTACAACATTTTCTAGTTCTCAAGATATATTATATCTTCAAACAATTTTGTCGTATTCATAAAATTTTGTATTATAATGGCCAAAACGTCTAAAAACCATTGTTTTAAATAATTTTTTAAAAATCCAATTTTCCAAAATATTACTTTCGGATACTTTAAGATACACAGTGCAGATCATTGATAAAACTGGGATAAAAACTTGAAATAATCTTGTTTTGATTTCAAGAATATAGGCCAGATAATGAACTTATAAGAAGTTGGTAAGGTTGTGAAAATTTAGTTAAGTACGGTAGAAAAATTCTGCGTACTTATAGTAGTTATCATTAAAATATTAAACACAATAGCCAGACAAGTCAAGAAAATAGCCTTCTAAATTTCGACATAGTTTATATACTAGTGGATTGTCTATATTAATCAACAACGAATAGACTCGAATTGCAGCGTACCGACTTGCCAACCAATGGACATAGTGTGATTTTAAACCATTTTTAGAACTATTTTTTTACAAATATTTTTATGTGTTGTTTTGTGTGTGTGTTCTTATAGTACTTGCCATTGGACAAGCCTGCCCCTAAGAAGACAGCGATTTAAACTAATAGGGAGCGTCTCTTCTTTCAGTAGCGCCAATTAGGTCCAAGAACACGATTTTGCGACTCACCATCTCAAAATGACTCGAGTCTGGAAGATTCGTGTCATTTCGTGACGTGGAAGAAAATAGATGTAAGGTTCAGTTCCTTGAATAAAGTCTCGAATTAATGAGTGTTCTCTTTAACTGCATTTAACACACGGTTTATCTTAACTAACCTATTAACCACGGTTTATCTTCATGGTTTATCTTTACTGGTGTCTTTGACTGTAGCTCTTCGCTGTTTATCTTCAGTTATGTGACAATATTTAATTTTCGGAGCAATTTTAAAAGTCTTGTACAAGGTGAATAATCAGGCAACAAATCACTTTTCCGAGAAAAAAGGGTTAATTTAAGGTATTCCGGCTACGTCGGAAAATTTTTGAAAATTTTGATTTTTTTCTCTTGTCGATTACAATATAAAATACCATAAATACAACAAAATTATTCCAAAATAAAATATAATTTGGGAAATAGGAAATTTTGTTGTAAATTTTAATGAAATTTAACCAAAACAGTTAACATACAAATTATAGAATATAATGATGAAGGAAATGAGCCAAAATCTAAGAAAAATTTTGAGATGCAAAGAAGTGATGGGTAAAAATATGCGCATATATGCATTTTTTCTATAAATTCACAGCTTGATTTTTCTAAAAATACCTATAAATGAAAAAGTATTTCACCACCAATAAAACCTTTGGTTCATTTTCTTGCCCATATTATTTAAAACACACAGTGAAATTTTTATGTAAATAACTCTATTTGTTTTTGAGATATCATGTTAATGGTGGAAATTTTTTAATGAAAATTAAACTTTTGAGAAAATTTAAGTTAAAGACAAATTTTAACAGACAAATTTGTGGCCCTGGATGACGCCTTTCTTTTCCTAGAAAAAATAATCTGTTTTCAAAAGAAGATCATCTGAACTATAAGAAATGACGACAAAAAAACACTCGCCAATAGGGTCGATAACCAGTGTTTTTAACGTAGTTCGGATACCTTGATTGAAGCTCAAAAAACTAACCTGTGATCACTTGGTTTTTCTTGCATTTCATCAATCCATCGAAGGGCTTGTAGGAGTCCTTCCTGCTGTCCATTCGAAATACTTCACTCGTGAAATCGCTCTGACATTTCACCTCCATTGTTATGTCAGTAAACAGCGGAGCGTTCCTGAAAAGAACGAATTTAACTGTAAATCGCGAATCTTCAGTCGTGATTCAAAATCCAGTATCTCCCAGTTTGCTTGGAAATATAAGGTTGGGGAAAAATAAATCCATTATTTTGATCGATATCTCTAACAGTATTGATCAAACAATTTATCACAAGAATTACCATTTGGTGATGCAAAGAGAACATTAATTAAACATATTTTTACAACTTGGCAGCTTGGATTCTGAATTTTACTTCAGTGCTAATGAAATTTTTTAACTTTTACATTCGTGTTTTTACATCAATTACAGTAAAAGTTCCTTATTCGCGCTTCCTTCATTCGCGTTTCACTATTCACGGATTAAAAAAATGCGACCCAATTCCTATATTCGCGGATAAAAATTTCTTTATTCGCGGATCTAATAAGTGCATACACAATAATAAAAAGGATTCCAACCCAATATCCTTTGTAAATGCCGCCAAATGGACTGATAAAAAAAGTAAAAGAGATCTTATTACAACTTCGTCTAAAGTATCTTGTTCAATGCAAACATAGCCGAAATCACGAATGGAATAGGACGAGATGAGTTCGAACAGATAGAATCAAGCGACATTCAGGGATGGCTTGAATCCAAGATGAAGATCTGATTGAAGTCGTCTCGGAGGAAATGTTAAATTCACAGCCCATTGAAGAAGAGGCTTTAACAAGCACTGGAAACGTGACATTTAATTTGAAAAATCTTATTGAAGATTTCAGAATGAAAAATGAGCTTTCCGATTCCTTTATGAACATTGATCCGTCTATGGAACGACGTCTTATTTTTAAGTGGCAAATTGTTCATGCGACTGCTGCGTATCAGTATGAATGGAAGGAGCTTTTAAAAACTGCCAAGCAAGAAAACATTACAACATTCTTCAAACCATTGCCTAAACAAAAAATTCAATTAAATTGATTTTTTATACATGCTTTTTTATTTTGTTACCTTAGAACGTATCCCCTATAATCCCATATAAATGACCATTCCGTATTCAAGGTTTCTGTATTCGCGGCATATTTATGGAACATATACCCCACGAATAAAGAGCTTTTATAGTACTGTAACTTTAAAATTCAATTACATTACAACTCCATGTTTTATATAATACTATATGCTTGGCTCAGTATAGCCAAATTTGGCTTTTGTGCCAAAAACCCTCAACTACCAATCAACCTACAACTTGGCAGCGGAGCTGGGAACTGCATATCCCTAATAAATTGTATTCCATCAAACCTTTTATTGGATTGTGGCCAGTCCTCCCAATAAAACAGTTCGATGTCAAATTGGCTGGACTCCGTATAGTATATACACGTTTCACATATAAGCACCTCATTTGTAGGAGAAAACGCCCACTTGTCATACTAATGTTACTGTAAAGTATATTTAGATCGAGTGTCCCTCTTTTAATTCCCATCGACAAATTTTTTTTAATTCCTTATCTGTTATCTTGCGTGACTTGATGGATGAAACACACAATCCAAATATTTTTAATTTCTTGAAAGCTGTTTGTTTTTTACCGTATATTAGATAACCCATGCTCTTTGCTTATGTTGGAAATTTTCGATCTATTTTGCCAACTTTTTCATGTTTTAGAAACTTCTGTTGACCTTTGAATATTTTCATGTTCTTGATTTTAACCATTAACCATATGAATGGTGCAGTTTAGACAGATATGGCTCTTGCGCAAAAATATCCCAAAATCCCAAACAATTTCAGATTTATACACGTTTTCAAGTTGGCATTTTGCTCTAAAAAATATTACTTTGCTGTTTTTCGTTTGATCCACTCAGTTGTGAGTTATAGTATGAGTTTTAAAAATGGAAGTTAACAAAGAAAAAATGCGTTACATCTGACAATTTTTATTTGATAAAGGTGAAGATGCAAGTTATGTGGCTGAAATCGTGAATGGTTTTTAGGTCCTGATGCTGTCACAGCTAATTGCGTGCAATGTTGGTTTCGTCGATTTTTTTTTTGGTGCATTTGCATTTGGTGGGACTGAAAAGATATCGCCATTTTTTGGCCGATTATTTATCGCCATTTTTATTCATTGGCTGATAATTTATCGGCATTTTTTATTTATCAGTTTCTTTTTATTTGGGCTATAAGCTAGGATCCATCCGTACTTATAAAGCTTCCACTACAATTCTTTATGAATATGACTACCATTTTCTATTTGCAATAATTTGACATACTTTTTATACCATTGCCACCTTCATTATACAGAAGAACAGCAGTATAGGACCCAAACGACAGAGTTTGGAACTCAAAGAAATGTTGCTTCGGGACTGTATTCAAGAACAAACCGTTAAAACTCTCATTAGCAGTTTGTTGCAATCCATGCAAGCATTTCTTTAATAAATTTTCTTCATAAAGTTACATATATATAGGCTTTATAACGTTTATAATGTTTTGAGAAAATGCAATGGATTTTCTAAAAAGGGTTTTTTCCCTGCTCCATAGAAGGGCCTTGGTGGCCTGGTGGTAAGGCTTAGGAATCTGATTGGTGGTTTTCGAGTCCCGATTCCACCGAAGAACCATCTTGTAAGCGGTTCTGGTACACGTTAAATCCTTCCGGGCCGAACGTCTTTCTGTTGATATTGTGTAGTATGGAGAAGGGGGTCACCAGTTCAGGTGTCGTCGGTGTCATCTGGCCACGACTCAAAAATTATTTTGTAAAGTAATCATTATTTGCGTTTTAAAACTAGGAAAAAAGTTAAAAAATATGTTAAAAGCTCATTTTGCCACAACTTCCGGTTACAGATGGAGATTTCTGGTCAATTTTCAAATACACTATATTTTTTAATTTCATATATATAGACTTCTAGCTGACATAAAATGAAAAGAAAAACAATTTTGGAAAAAAAATATTTGAATTAAAATAAATTTCCAAAATTTTTTTTCACCAAGATGGTCGGAAAATGCCATTTTCAACGCCAACCTTAATCATTTCACTCATCAATGGATAAGTTTAATGTGGATAAAATACTTACGCTGTGAGTGCGTATACGTGTTGCTTGCTCCGATCTGATTGACACACGATACTCTTTGACTCACCTTTGCAGCTGTCTTCGTATTCTTCACTTTCTGAAAGATATCAATATCATATTAGTAATGGTATTGAAAAATATTAAGCAAATTCGAAAGTTTAAAAGTTGTAACATTCCTCGTCCCCCCTTTAGTGATAAAATATTCCTTCCTTTGTGTTTACTAGACACCTTGAGATAACCAAATGTTGTAGATGGTCTCCTTTCGGGACCGTCTGTAGCTGAAAGAACACACGTGGAAATTCCTCGTCCAGAAGACAGCGATAGTGCTTTCAGAGACAATGGAGCATCGAAACATCTGGAGGTCAAATTTCCCTATTGCGAGCGGACCCCATGTTCCAGATTTTTCGACGCGCCTTAATTACCATCCGACGACAGACTGGCGCCATTGAAATGGCCCTTTTGCTGGACATGATTGGCCGGAAGAGAGGACCAGTAGCCACCGAGGAAGAGGAGGCGGAAACTGTCGCTGAGATAAAATACGCAGAGTGTTTTGGAAAAGGGAGAGAGAGTTTTTTTGAGACTGCTGGATTACGTCCACGAGTCCAGGAGATTTGGAGCGCCGCCTGAAATGATCACTGACTGACCAACCCATGAATTCCCCGAGGTGTTGTGTTTACTATTTGATTTAGAACTGATCTTCAAGTAAAAACCTTCAACTTTGACTGTTGTGATGTACATAGCGACTATTTAATCAAGATAAGATCGAGTTGTTCTTTGTATATATACAGGGCTGTAAAATAAAGAAGTGTCTAAAAATTCTGAGTATTCTTTGATCTATCGAGATCAAGACATTACAAACTTTAAACCAGAAAAATTGAGATCCCCAAAACTTTCTGGCATGCTCTCTAATAAACTTGCCATGCCAAAAAACGCCTTAAATGACACTGGCGTACAATACTTACGAAATATTAAAGTATCCGACTACGTTGGAAGGAAATTTTTTTAAACATGGCTTTTTTTTTAATTATTTAAAACAATGGTTTTTAGATGTATTGTCAATTATAATACAAAATGCTTTAAATACAACAAAATTATTTGAAAATATTATATATTTTGATAAAAGTGAATATTTGTGGTAAATTCTAATGAAATTTAACCAAAACGGTTAACACTACTCACAATTGAAATGTAACAATCCTATTCTTCTTTGCACACGTTATAGTATATAAAAATGCATGAAATGAACCGAAATCTAAGAAAAATTTTGAGATACAAAGAAGTTATGGGGGAAAATATACGAATATATACATTTTTCCATAAATTTACGACTTAATTTTTTTTAAAAAAACACCTGTTCATGAAAAATTATTTCACCAACTATAAAACTTTTGCTTCATTTCATTGCCCATATTATTTAAAATATACGCTGAAATTTTTGTCTAAATACCTCCATCAGTTTTTGAGATATGCTAACGGTGGAGAATTTTTACAGAAATTAAAGTTTGAGAAAATTGAAGTTCAAGAAAAATTTTAGCTGAAAAAATGTGACCCTAGATGATAGGTCAGGTCTTCGTTTTCCTAAAAAAGATAAACTGTTTTGAAAAGAGGAAAGTCTGAACTGCAAGAAATAACAATTACAAAAATTCGCCAATGGGGTCAATAACCAGTGTTTTTAAACGTGCTCGGATACCTTAATAAATGTTAGTATTGCAAAATATTAAATAGAATTAAGAAGTTTATAACTTTAAGGTATCCGACTACCTTCGAAGAAAAATTTTTGAAAAATTGAATTTTTAAAAACTATGTACGATTTTTAGATGTATTTTCAATTATAAATACAAAAAAATATATATGATAATATGATATATTTTGAGAAATAGGAAAATAAGTAGTAAATTTTAATGAAATTTAACTAAAACGATTAAAACTCTACTCAAAATTCTAACGCAGCAATCCTTTTTTTTCTTAGCGCACAATCTATAGAATATAATGATGAACGAAATGAACCAAAATCTAAGAAAAAATTTTGGTTGTAGAGAATTTATGGGTAAGAAAATATGTATTTATGCTTTTTTTTTTTTCATTAATTCCCCAACTTAATTTTCTAAAAGCACCAATTAATGAAAAAGTATTTCACTAATAATAAACATTTTTGTTCATGTCATTGCCCATATTCTTTAAAAAAATACTCGCTGAAATTTCGATGTAAATACCTCTATTAGTTTGAGATATCATGTTAACGGAGAGGCATTTTTATAAAAATTAAAGTTTTGAGAAAATTGAATTCAAATTTTAGTTGAAAATTATATCTTTCTCAAAATTTCCCTTAATGAAAGGTAAAGCCTTCTTTTTCCTAGAAAAAATTAAAATATTTTGGGAAAGAAGAAATTCTGAGCTACAAGAAACAACAATTATAAAAAAAAAACGTCAATGTGGTCGGTAACCAGTGTTTTTAAAGTACCTTAAACCCACAAAATCAAGCTTCCAAAAACTTTCTTACATACTCTCCAATACACTTGCCATGCCAAAGAACGCCTTATATGGCATTGGCGTATAATACTTACGAAATATTAGAAATTTTGTGTGACTTTGACATTTTTATTGAATTTATGTTATCCTTATGGTGAATTTTTTGGCGATTATTCTCCGCCTTGCGATTAATAATATAACACATCGAATTTGTGTTTCAGACTTCACGATCATTCACTGAATGCTTTAATAGTAATTATAAACCAGCATTTTAATACACTTTTTTTCTCTTATTGACTCTCTCTGTTGTGTTGAGCACAGCAATGGTGAGGGTCGGATATCCCTAATGTATATTGAGACATGCTTCCCACGGGAAGGGTTGTACCGTCTCTGGTTAAGACTCTGAAGAAGCAATCATAGTTCCCGTCATTGTTGTTGTTGCTGCGGTCTGTTATTAAATTTTATTCGTGTACCTCCGAGCAAATCAGAGTCTCCAATTAAGGTATCCAATTATGCTTGAAGGAAATTTCTTGAAAAGTTGGATATTTTATAAACAAATTATAATCTTTAGATGTATTGTCAATTTTAAATACTACGAACACAAAAAATTTTTAAAATTTAATATATTTTAAGAAATAGGAAAATGTGTAGAAAATTTTAATAAAATTTAATCAAAACGGTTAACACTCTACACAAAATTGTTAATACAGCAATCCTATTTTTCTTTGTGCACAAATTATAGTAATGAATGAACCAAAATCTAAGAAACATTTCGAGATGCAAAGAATTTATGGGTAAAATTTTACGTATCTATGCAATTTTCCATAAATTCACAACTAATTTTTTTTAAACACCTCTGAATGAAAAAGTATTTCAACAACGATAAAGGTTTCACTTCATTTCATTCCCCATATTATTTAAAACACGCTCTGAATATTTAATATAAATACCTCTATTAGCTTTATAGATATCATGTTAACGGTGGAGAATTTTTATGAAAATTAAAGTGAGAAAATGGAAGTTAAAGACAAATTTTAGCTGAAAAAAATGTGATCCAGGATGATGGATCAGAAATTTTCCAGCAACAGTAAAAATCCATTTTATGTGAGAATATTTTCGAAAATTTATTATTACCAGGAAAAAACATAGAACTTTATCTCATTTTTTAATTAATTAAACTTTTACTTAAAGCTGAAAATAGCGGCTCTATATGTTCATTTCCAAACTCTAAAATATATCTGAGCCAAATTTAGAAGCTCTTGGTGAAACAATCTATTCTCCAGAGCGCCAACATGCACACAAGATCTGATTTTGAGAAAGAGGAAAAATTAGAAATAAAAATTTTGAAAAATTCAATCAGTATACTTAATTCAGTTGTGAAAACTGTGCAAAACATATCAAAGACGAAACAAAAATTAATTATTGCAATAAAAAGCATTAGGAACTTCTTACTGCATGAGGAATAGTATTCTCCACCATATTCCCCTCCTCCACATTTCGTAGTTGTTGCAATTTTCATTGTTGTAGTTGCAATAGCTTCTGTGGTCGTTGTAATTGCTTCTGTTGTAGTAGTAGGGGCTTCTGTTGTTGTAGTAGTTAGAGCCTTCGTAGTAGTTGTTGGTACTTCTGTAGTAGTTGTTGGTACTTCTGTAGT
>JAPMOQ010012754.1:345401-362167 GCA_026543055.1 Argiope trifasciata
TGTATAGAATAGTTCCCTTTCCAAACTCTAACTTTGTTTAGAATTGTTTACAATGGTGCACTTTAATCGGTTATCTTTTCACCAATGGTTTCACAGATTTTCTTATGGCATGTATTGTTTTGATAAATCACAATTGAAAATTTAAATCTTCGAGTTAGCTTCGATACCTGTTTTCTCCGAGCGGTGCTCGGTCACCCGCTGGTATGATTTAAATCATAGAATTCTTGAAGTTTATTGGATACAGAAGAATATTTCGGATCACGTTTTTGATTAAAATAATTCTTCTACACAGTTGTTAAAAATTGAGAAAATTTTCATTTATGGTGAATTATTTCTAGTATTACTGGACAGATTAATAATAATACATTCTGCATACTTCGTATGCAAGAAGATAAAATAACGGATCTGATGTCGAAAATTATTTCTTTATTCAAGTATTTTCAGATAGAAATTTGCAATCGGAAGGCGAAGAATATTTAAGAAATGAAAAGTTCATGCATGGGAAAATTTTCCTATTTAGCCGTGTATTTCAGACAAAAATTTCAATTTTGAATAATATTACCACTAAATCTGAAATTTCCTAGAGTCGTATTTTTAAATTAGTCGTATTTCCTAAATCAGAAATTTTCTAGTATTTTCATTTAATTACCTCTCGAATGTGCTCATTGAAATAATATGATACCTTACTTAAAGTGGTCTATAGTTAAATTAAACAATGAGATGGATTCTGCTCATGCTAATGGATTCTGCATATGTTACTATCTGCATTCTGCAAACGACCTCACCCGTAGGTGATAGTTTACTCTTTATCCTCTACAATAAATTTAACTGAAATTTAATTTATAAAGATTCTGAAACATTTTTTAATGTGAATTAATATTTCACCATGCTTCGATTATTGCGATTATAATAAGTATTTTTATTATACGTATGCTTTTAAACGCATGTAAAGCAAAATCTCCCCTTATATTTCTCATTAAATTTAGCATTAAACAGATTGAACTGCAGTTTCACTTATATTTATAGTGGGTTTAGACTGATAAGGCTTTTTTTTACCCACAATTATAAACGTCACTTAGCAGGTGCAAATGGTGGACTGAATATGACATTTTTCCTGCTTGATGGCATGTTTGTCTTTTAAAAGAATCATGAAACAAGTAAGCAGACGTAAAATCAGCATGTGGAACATTGACACCCATTTTGTCCTCTCATTGACTATGCTATTAATCGATAAAAGATTCTTTTACTGTCTTATATACCAAGTGAAAAGACAAGTGGATCCAATAGTGTAATCTTCAAAAACTCGAGTTAGAAATTTTGACGAATTTCCAGTTTTCAAATCTTTATGTCTCCCAGAAACTCATTTTTAGCATAATATCTGTCTATCTATCTACTTCTCTATCTGTGAACACGATAATTCAAAAATGCTTTGACTATACTCATGGAATATCGAGTACGGATTTAAAATCGAAACCGTAGCATTTTATCAAATTTCAAATGAAATGGATTTTTTTTATAAGTTTGTCTGTCTGTTATCAGTCTTACAAATATCAGCCTTATTTTTCAAATAATCATTTGACTCTATATAATAACATTAGCGCATTTTATTTTTTAAAAAAATCTGAAAGGATAAAATAGTTTTTATACTTTGGTTACCCAGGTTCTGAACCAACAAAGGCAACCTTCGTGGCGCCTTCTACTGGTAGCAAAAATCGCCATAACGCTTGGCGCGATTAAAGCTTTAATCGCCCGCCACAACACTGGGCACGATATATAAAAATAAATAATAAACCCGTTCCTCGCATGCTATAACGCTTGGCTCGACAAAAACGTTCGTTGTCTGCTAAAAACACTTTTTGAGATAACAACGTCCGCCTCATCTCAAACTTATGTGGTGTTAAGCTCATAAGCTAGATGATAACTTCCGTTGCTCAAGCGTACACTTTTGTCTCGCAATTATGTTACACGCCTATGAACCCAAAAGTTTCATATTCGAGCCTCAAAAATGCACACCCTAAATGAGTACCCCTTTCTTATGTTATCCCTTATGATTTTACGCATCTTATTCACAGTTTGCTTTTTCCTTTACAAATTATAATCATTTTATAAATGCATTTCCCAGAATTATGCATTATGGTAAATTTCTCCAAATTCCAGTTATGTGCCTTTTTTTTGTCGGGTCCATGAGAGTCGAAACTAAATATGTTCATGAATTTTGAAAATTTCTTCTGCGACTTGCTTGATGTTGTCTCCATACGGATTTATCATAGTTGGCAGTACACCAATCTTTCACAGGCTGGCGCTCCATAGCCGGACACTCGTATATGTGCATGTGAATAGACGTAAGCTGTGTATCAGGACAATGATCACAGCTTCTATAGATCTTCATGCCCTCTTCATCGATCTTCATACCCTTGTGGTGTCCGGTTCTCAGCCTAGTTATGGTTTTAATAGTAGATCTGTTCGCAGTTATTTCAGAGTTATGTGCCTTTTCTAATCCATTAGCTATTATGCTATTTCAGTAGCTTTCAATTTTTGTGGCAACACAACAAGAATGGCAACACTAGTAATATTTTGTTTTGTAAACAATAAAAATAATCATGTCGGCAATTTGTGCTGCCGGAAATTCTATAAAATTTAGTATTTCCAAACAGTGTGTGAAAGATGTATTTTTAACACATGTACGCCATGTTAGAAAAGAGAGACAATCAAGATGGCTAGGTTATTACTTCACGAAACTCTCAACCCCTGTCTACCTCGCGCGCAAAGAAAACTATCGGAAAACGGTATTAAAACCTCTTGAAGAAATGCCTTCATTAGAAGAAAGGTTTAAAGGTAAACTATTTAGAATATCGTTGTAAATATTTTTTATTGTTTATATTGTTAAATATTTATGAGAAGAGAATAGTTAATTGTTCTTTAAAATATAAAAACTGTTAATATAGCAGGCATATTTTCTTTCACTCACCTTAATCTTTGTTATTTAAGGCATTTCTTTTAATTGAACTTTTTCATTTTCTTTTAAAGAGCTTAATGCGCCTGATCCTGTTTTGGATGAAAGAATCGATATTGGTTATGCAAATTCGAAAAGTAAAAACGTCAGTCTTCAAGACAGATTGGAATGGAGAAAGCTTTGTAAAGCTAGCCAAAAGCTGTGTATTGATGAAGACAAAATTCGTAAGTTCCAATTATTTGTATGTATAAGGAATCAATTCTTTTTGGGGGCACTTACTTTGATCTGGATGGTTTGGATGTCGCCAACTTGTTTACCTTTTGTATCGCCAAACCGGTTATCGCTAATCACCGCACAGCGCTCTCTGGTAAACCCTGCGTTATGTAGTATGCGCAGTAACGTATTCTTTGCAGCGCATTGATACATGGTTTGCAAATGATGTATCACTGCGCATATTTAGTAAACAAGGCGTTCTCATATACACATTTGCAAATCATGTAACTTTACCCGTTATGGACCACAGAGGAAAGAAAATAATTTTTACCTTTTGAAGTTTCCCTCTTATTTAAAATAAGTCTCACACTTTTCCTTGTAGAATTCTTTTAGCATGGGGACAGATAACTGGGTTCTTTATAATAATAATAAATTAGTAAAATATAAAAAATCAAAATAATAATAAATTAGTAAAATATAAAAAAAATCAAAATAATAATAATAAATTAGTAAAATATAAAAAAATCTTAATATTAAAAAATAATGTACATATATATCAATTATGTAAATCCATGTATAACTGTATAAAATTATATTTAAAAAATAGTTTGCTAGTATTGTTGAACGAATTATGTGGGAAATGAATAATATATATTAAAATGCTGTAAAAGCTTCATTATCATGTAAATTTCTTAGATTATTTCAAATTCATATTTATAAAAATTTTTATTTATCATTACCACATGTCGGTGTGTCGAAAAGTTAAACCCATATTTAGTAATTTATCTGAAGCAGAGGATAATTTTTTTAGCTATCGGTCTATAACAGTTAGAAAGGTTCGGGTTGGATTTACTGGTATGGTTAATTTATTTTTATACTTTATATTGAAAGTGTACATTTAAAAAGAAATTCTTAAATTTTTTTTGTTTGTTTATGCATGATCAGATAAACACTTCTCCTGCCTTTGATCAAAGATTATAAATCATAGCTATATGTTATAGTCTTGCTTTTAAATCTAATCAACATTTTGAATAATTTTGTATTGTAAATACAGTTGTATTTGGCTTGACTTCATGTGTTTCCATTTCATGTAATTCGTTTAATATGTTCCGTCTCAAACACTTTCTCTTTTACTTTTAGATGTTTAAATAGAGCTCATCTCATATCACCTATCTTTATATGCAATGATTATATTTTTCATTTGTCTATATTATGTATGCATATAGAAATGTATTGCATTCAAAAAGTAATGTGTGATATCGAATTTTTCTTTTTATGTCATTTAAATTAGGAGCGTGCTGTAAAACTCATATCAGCAACCATTTCTGAAATTTCATTCACGTATCATGATCAAGATAAAATTCAATTATGAGCTTGGTTTAAATCTTTTTTTAAATTGTGTTTGTTTTAAAGCTTAAAATATTCTTTGTTCAGAAATTTTGAATGCTGTGTTTATTAAAGAAAGATCTTAAATTCATGGAATGAATCTTAAGGATAGATCAAGCAAAAATAACTTCATGTTTACAATGAACATAAAGTTACAAGTGCAAATGGCGACCACTATAAGAATCTCTTAACAACAAAAAAAAAAATACATTAAAAAATATAATGTTCCAAAGAAGGTATATAACACAGCTCTAATAGAATACAAATTTACAGTTGTGTAATATCATAGTTGCATGAATAATATATATAGCTATGTATATAGCTTGAAATAATAAAATCTTTCAACACTTAAAATAGTATTTTTTATTTTTGCAATGAGTTTCTTCATGTACGCAAATGTGTATTTTTTAGTTTCTATTAAGCTTTATTTACACCTTAAAATGATTTACTTTCAATTTTAATGATTTATTTAGAAATATTTTCTTTATATGAAAAAATATTTTGGAATAATGGTTAAGTATTGCAACAATTTCTTTAATGTACTAATGATAGTATTAACACATGATTTGAAGCTCAATATTTAATAGATTTTTCTGATATTATATGTATAATTATTTCTTCAGGGCATATTTAGTTGCAAAGGAATTATGATCAAATTTGGAAGCATTTATTAAGAAATTATGAAACTAAATTATTTTTGGTTGCTATAAAAAAATATCTTTTTTTTTTCTTCTTTTTTTCATACCTCTCAATTTAGAGTGCATATTCATTATGATATATAAGAAAATTTGTAAATATAAATTCTCAGGTATTCAATGATAATGCTGCATACATTAAACCATGATTGACTTTTTATAACTAACAATTAATATTTGCATAATTTTGTGTTGTATAAATACCTTAAATAAGTTTTGGGAAACTTTTTTTTTTTTTTTGCTTAAATGCTATGTATTGGCTATTCTTAATTATGATTTCCTTATGTCTAAATAAGTTACACTGCAAATTTTAGTACTGATGAAATAATATAGAATAAAGTAGGAAAACTGTCTTTAAAGTAAAATGAGAACTTTTTGCCTGTAATTGCTTTTTAAAATTACAAAACTGTATTTTTATTTTATTCCTGATATCTCCTTAAACTATCAGAAACATCAGTTAAAATAGTGTTTATTTGCAGATTTAACTTATGAAATTAAAATTGTTGATTATTTTATTGGTTTATCTTTCCAGCCACTTTTGTTAAATTAAGATTCAAACTTAATTTAATTCATCTTTTAAAAAATATATACTTTATTGATCAAATTTGGTTTTGATTTTTCCCTATTTACTCTGAAGTCAATTCATGTTTTAAGATTATATTCCATGTTTTACTTGCACATTTCTTTCAGAGGAGATTTATATAACAGCTGTGAAGAAAGACTGGGTGGCTACAGATGGTTTGGAAGCACTTCAAAATGTAGCTGATCATTATGGAATATTTTCTGATTTATATCAGCATGGCTATTTCACACCTCAAGTGCCTCTCACAATTACATATGACTATGATGATGAATATGTCTCTCCAGTCCATAGTGGTAACATATTGCATGCATCAGAGGTAAACTCCTTTGTTCTGATGGCAAAATATTATAAATTATTCTTTTTCATAATTTTTTTTTTCATTATGCAGTTTTTTGTTTTAAATAATCATAATTATAATTGGTGTTAACTCCTCACACAACACATCGACGGACCATATTAGTTACTCCTCACACTGCATCCATTGTGTTAATTATCTCTAATATATTACTCTTCAAAATAACCATGCCATGTTAGAAACAAACTTTTATTACAAAACAGAATAGAACAGCAAAAATAAAAGCCCGTGTCACATGATTACATTGAATCAGGTGATTGGACGGAATGGAGAAATGCACATGAACGATTGGTAAAACCTAATTATAATTGGTATAATATGTAAATAGCATTTTCAGTACATTTGGTCGTGTCAAACAATTCAGTGAATATTCATATCTTGAATCTAAAAAATTATTGCAATATAGAATTTAAGGGGTGGGTGGGGAGTGACTTGTAACATTTTGTCATTTGAGCACAGATTTCATTTTTTTATGTGCATATGCATTAACTCTTAAAGCAAATCACTTTTTAAAAAGTTGAATATGGGATCCAAAAATATTTGAAATAGTTACCACTTGATATAATATCGCCTCTGTGATCTTTGCATTTAATAATAGATCATAATCTGAAGCGATAGTTATAAGAATTGACTTTTGTGTAGATTATTCAGGTAATTCTGTCAAATCTAAAAATATATTTTATTCCAAAATAATCATATGGAATCAATCATGATAAACAATTTAAACTTAACAACATTATTTTTTTTAAAAAAGGACTGTCATTATGCTATTAAAAATAATCGCATATTTTGAATAATTTTATTAAAAATTTGTTTCTAAATATATTTGATAAATTTAGTAATATTATTTATTAGTTAATGATTATAATCATTGTCTTCTATTTTTAACAATATAATTTTCAGTATTAATTATTAAGGATAATACTATAAAAATAAAGTATAATTTACTTCATTTTTATTGCATTATCCTTACATATTAGAATTATGTATTTCTTATGCTATTATTTTTATACTCAGCATCAGAGCACTAAAATAAAAGTTTGTACATAGTAATTTTTTTTTAATAAAAAGGGAAATAAAAAGAAACAGGTTTTGAAAAAAAATTCTAATGGCAGTAATTGTACATGAAATAAATTTTAGAAAGTATTAACAAATTTTTAACTTTTTTCTAAATTACTGCTGTCCATTAATTTTTTAAAAATTAGTTTATGCAGTACTGACTCTTAATTATTCCATCTATGTCTATATCTTTATCTTCTACTTACTATTAGTATTTATATTAATATTTTTGTAAAAATTATTGTGAATGATTATTCTCTGGCATTATATTTAAATAGTATATTATTAAGCATACATGTCAGTAAATAATTACCTAACTCATCTTAAACTATGATTCAACTTTTGAGTGGTGTGTGAATTTTGCTTATAAAATAATTATACTTTTCTTATTTGTAGGTTACAAAGGTACCACATGTTTCATTTGACAGCAAACCAGAGGATTTATGGACATTAGTTCTAACAAATCTAGATGGTCATCTGCTTGATACACACTCTGAATATCTACATTGGTTTATGTAAGCCTCTGTCTTTCAGTATAGTTTAAATGCATCAAACCAGAGAATAATTTAAAACTGATGGCTTTTTTGTTTGTTTTTGATGGAAACCATTTATGTTTTTTAGAAATACAATTTAATTTTTCTAAAATTCAATCCAATTCTAAAAGTTAATTTGTTTTTATAAAGAAGTGTCTATCTGTCTGAAAAGTAATTTTAAAATGGAAAAATGTGTTTGAAAATTCATTGAATATCCAAATTTATTTGAATTATTAATTTTATATTTTGAAGTAGCATTGATACTTATATTAAATTTCTGGTCCTTCTACTTTAAAATAATGAATATGGGAAGCTAATTGGCTTTTTGTATACTGAATACTAATATTTAACTATATATGACTTGGCATTTACTACTTTAATGTATGTTCAAAGTTTAAGGAATGGTTTCTAGTCAATTTTCTATCTCTGTTTCTACCTCTGAATTCTGAAGTTTTATTAATATGTAGCATGTGACATTTACTGTTTTGATATGTATTTAAAGAACAAAGAATGACTGCTAGTCAATATTCTATCACAATATCTACTTTTAATATATTTATTAAAGTGTAAAAGCATTTTAAGTGCACAAAGATTAAATAAATTTCTATGCTTTCATTATTAGATTTGATGCTATTTTTAAAATATATTTCTAAAATGCTATTTATTACAAGTAAATGAATAGTATTTTAGAAGATGACGTAATTTTGCTTTTTAGAATTATATTTTAATATACACATATATTTTTAGCAATTTTTTGTATGATTATGTCTTATTTGTTTATTCTTTTTTAGAGGAAATATTCAAGGCAATAATGTAAATTCTGGTGAGGTAGTATGTGATTATCTTCAACCTTTCCCAATGAGAGGAACCGGGTATCATCGCTTAGTATTTGTTTTATATAAACAGAAAAAAAAACTTGACTTTTCATCAATAAAGAGAACATCCCCTTGGTAATTTAGAATCCGTTTGTTTTATATAATATGATTTTCTTAAGTTTTGAAATACTTTTGCAAATTTTAATTAATCTTTTATAAAGATTAAAAGTGTTTAAAACTACTTTATTGATAATGATTTTTATTTTAAACTATTTAATCAAATAGGGAAATCTGCCTTATTTAAGTTAATTAATTATTTCAAGATCTGTAATTTCATCTGTATATTTTTGTATATATAAATATGTTTTGTTTTACTTGGGTACTTCTCTCCAGTAGTTTGTATCAAATAGTTACTTTGATTATCATAGATTGATTAATTTTTTAGGCATTTTTTTTAAATCAATCTATCAGTTTTCTTAAGCAATACTGTGTATTAATGTTACTGGCATAGTTTGAAATCATGCACACTATAGAATGCTAAAAATTAACCAGCAAAGCATAAAAAATTATTATTTTTTCTATTTTCTAAGCATTCTTTAGAGTGACAAACTGGTAATCTAAGGAATACATTTTTTATTATTCTGTTGTGGTGCCTGAATTCTGATTCTGACCGCATTCATTCACTGAAGTATTATTCTTGCATCATATATATCAGGGGAAATGTAAAATTTATTTGTTGTGATTTTAAAAGGATTATCATCACTGACTCGTTACATTTCCACACTTGTTCTTATCATGTATCTAAATATTTTTATGTATATGTTTTTCCGAGTTGGACATTGGACCAGACATTGCAAATTAATGTTTACTTTTTTCCATTAATAAAGCTGTTGTGTTTTGGGGAGCCAACGTTATACCAAATGATTAAACTTACTTAAATCTGTCATATGCATTGCATAACATCAAATATCTCAACATTGGTGTCAGGCACATTATATGAACCCACAATCTTTTTGCTTTTTATCTTCAATATTGTTAATATAAATTATTATATCACGGATGAATGTGTACTCATCTATGTGTTGACATTTTAGTAACTAAAACTGCACTACTGGTAATTTGGTGTATATATTTATGCTAGAGGATGAGAATGTATAACTTGAATCCTTTTTTATGAGTTTTGATTTGAAAAGTAATTATTTGCTTCATCAGTTTCTCTTGCCTTTATGATAATTGTTGTCTTGTTATAATTTACCCATTTGAACAACTGCAATTCATTTGATCTTTGTTCCTGATTAATCAGTTTCAATAATGGGTTCAATTATGCCTTTAGCTCAATTATTAGGCGAATGCCAAGTTTCATATTTTCTTTTTATCTCTTTTTAATTGGAAAAATCTTAATTTCTGAAGTATGTTCATTGATGGGAGTAATCAAATGATGAGATACTTAAATGATATTCCTTGTTGTAACACTTCTTATATGATGTTTTATATTGCCACATCGAAACGAAACATTGCCGGGTCTGCATAGCTGAGTGGTTATGATGCTGGACTCCTCATCAGGAGATTGTGTGTTCAAATCCCAGTAGACTTAATTTGTTTAAGTATTTTTCTTTGATTTGTTTTTCCTTGATTTCGTGTTCCAGAAGATTCTGGACCTTTCTTTAATTTTCCAGATAAGTGCACTGGCCTTTTCTTACTGTCTCCAGAAAGGTAGTCTGGAACTTTCCCTACCTGTATAAAAACTGAGGATCTCTCAGTCACAGTGTTCTTAGTTCAGAGTTCAGCTAATAAATTAATTTAACTCTACTCCCTGTGTCTTCTCGAGTTCTATCTACGTGACAATATAATATGCTTATATGCGTAAATTTTTTGAAAAATAATACTGTTATATTGTTTTATATATTTAGTTTGAGTCTGAAGGAAAGGACGTTTAAAACATTTGATTTTTATAAAGAGCACCAAGATTCATTAACTCCTGCAGGCCTGTCATTTTATCAATGTACTTGGGATGAGAGTTTGACTGATTTTTTCCATAATGTTCTGAGTAAGTTTATGATTATATATATTTTATGTATTAAATTTTTCTGCTAGAATGTTAATTAAAAATGTTAAAGGATATTAATAGCTATTGTGCCAATTTGTGTTGGTCAAGAAATCTTCTAATTATTTGTTAAATTTTTTTTAAAAAACTTAAAATAATATCTAAAAAATCTCTATTCAATATATTTTTTGCAGTTTCTTGATAAGAATTGTGAAATAACTAATTGAATTTCGTTAATGTGTATGGATGCAATCATTCACAATTGTTAAATAAAAAAATTCTGAAACTTTTTAACTTTAGTATTTCTATGATATTCAGTTCTGTTAAGGTTATAATATTTAATTGCTCAACAATATTCACAAATAACTGTAATACATTTTACAGATATTTCTGTAAGCAATTAGTTCTCTTTAATTTTGCTTTAAAAGCCACCCATTCAAATCTTTTTGGAATTACCATTTGAATATCTGCATGAAAAATCATCTTAAAAGCTGCATATCCCCTTAATAGTGCTAAGTGTATTTAATAGTCCATTGAAATAATTTTGAGTATGTATTTATATAAAATGTTTAACAAATGATTTATTAAATAGTTTAATATTTGTGCAATATTACATTTTGTAATAGTATAGAAATTAAACTGTTTTTTTTTTTGTTTTTTTTTTGTATATTTGTACCATAATGCATCACTTGCATGCATAAATTTCTGTATATAAATCAAATATTATATACTGTCACTGAGAGTTGGCAACAGGATTTCTGAATTATCCTGTATAAAAATGTAATCATTAAATTTTGTTTCGAATTTTATTTTTATTCAAATGTTTAAGTTATATCATTGGCTTAAAAAATGTTTTTTTTAATTTATTTAGTAATTCGAGTAATATGTGGATATTACATTGGCATGAGATTTTCACTGGTTAAATTTCATTGATTAGCAGTTAAAATTTTGTTTCAGTTACAAATATTTCCATCAGTATACTGGTGGAATCTGTACTTGGCAAAAAAATAAATGTAAACTGAAAATAAAAGGTCATTAGCTATATCCTGTGTTTGTTATAAATCTTATTATTCAGAAATTGTAAATGAATGTACTTTTTAGCAACAAATTGCTTATTGTATTATATTGGCTGCAGCAGATTTTGTGGAATTCGAGCGGGTCCTGTTTTTCTCCTTTTTTCTAGAAAATATTCTATTACAATTTATGTTGGTGCTGTTATACATCAACATCAGATGTACCCTATGTAGTCCAAGTTACTTTTTCAAGAGAGAGCTGGCTTGCTTACTTTTTAACTTAACATCCTGGCTCTTTTTTTACTTATTGTGCTAGATTATTGGATGCTAATCAACAACTACAAATATTCTATCAGTGGAAAATGATTTATTGAAAGATTGTTTTATATTTTTATCACTTAAAATGAGGTATAAATGTAATGAGAATGATTCATAAAATTTCCATATTTCATTCTTATGCACTAATAATCAACATTCATATTTAATTATTATATAAAGCATCAATTGTCCTTGTCATCATATTTTACGCCATGCTTCCTTAATAATTGATTTCTTTACTGCATATGAATTTATTGCTTTGCTCAGCAGATAACTGCTATGTAAGATTAGTTTTTATTTGAATGATGTATATAAAAAATTATCATCATTATCATTTCCCTGTATACTCAGCTAGGGTATGAGGTCATACAGCCTCATATCATCCATGCCTGCCTAACGTTGCTTCACGAGCTCATTTCGTACTCTATTACTCAAAAGATATTTTTCTCTCTCTACCTCTATAGTTTCCTTCATCTTCTCTTTTCCATCCAGGGTCTGAGTCAGTGCTCTTGTATTGTCATTTGGTGGCATTCAAAATGTATGCTCAATTTAAGGTTACTTTTATTATTGCCAGAAATAAGTTTGGAAAAACTTTTATAATACAATTATATACTCAAAATATATTTTTCTCTCTCTAGCTCTGTAGTTTCCTTCATCTTCTCTTTTCTATCCAGGGTCTGAGTCAGTGCTCTTGTGTTGTCATTTGGTGGCATTCAAAATGTATGCTCAATTTAAGGTTACTTTTATTATTGCCAGAAATAAGTTTGGAAAAACTTTTATAATACAATTCCAAATTTGAATTTTACTTAGCCACTGTATTTTAAGAATCTTTCTGAAGTTATCAGTTTGGAAATGATTTAATTACCATTCTTGTGATTTATTCATTTTCTAATCTTCATTACTATAAAGACTGTTGCATTAAACATATATAATTTCAGTTTACTGCTGTGCATTATAAATTAATATTTTTACTATTGGAATTGGCAAAATTAAACATTTTACTTATATTTAAAAGATTTACCATAATTATGCCTTTGTTTCGTAGATATGCAGGAACCTGTTTTTGAATACATTGAAAAACCTTTATACATTAGACCTCAAGTTCATTTCCCACATTTGGAGCCTTTTAATAAGTAAGTATGAACACATTTCATTTTGAAAGTGAATAAAATCTTTATGGAAATAAAGCGAGAATGCTCGACATTACAAAAACCATGATACATTTTTATTTCCTTTTAGATACCTCGACAGGTATCGAGATAAAAAAAATATCAAAAAGGAAGTTCTTTTGAAACGTCTGAAAATGATTGAACCGTTTAAAGAAGAACCCCCGATGCCAAAATACCCTTGCCTTCACAAACCAGATAATTACAAGTTCTCCTGGCAAAGGCGGGACATTTTGCTAGAGAGATTGCGATTAGGAAAATACAGAGATCTGCGACCTCATTCTGCTTATCCACAAGAAGATAATCAATTTACATATTGGACCAAAGCTTAAAGATACTCTGTGTTAGTTTTATGATAATGTTAATAAAATGCTTATAAAATGGATTTTTTATATGATGTTTTTTTATTAAAAAATGGTGATGGGTGTAATGCCACTTGGTCATACCACACCCAAATGAGCAGATCTCTTTCGAATCAAGGCAGGGGTGTGTGCCTTTCGTTGTGAATGAGCACTGTTCAGGTTAAATGACGACTTTTGCTCCAACACGCACAACACAACCCTTTTTAGGGGACGATCGAACTCATCCATCCATCCGCAAGTCAGAATTCAGATCCAAATTAGAGACTGAAATCCCTGATTCAGTACCCCAGAGGTATCATTTGTTATGGGAACTTGGAGGACTTTGCAATCACAACCCATTGAACATGCACCAACTGATATTGGCCAGCATGGTGGTCTTTGGACGAGACGAGGACAGAACTCGCTACCTTTTGGATTCGACACGAACGCTCTACCAACCAGGCTACAGTGGCCTATATTAAAAAATTAATAAGCATTTGCTGTTAGAAACATATATTGATAAATAGATTTGTTTTGTGTTGAAAAACTACTAGTACAGTGGTGACATTCATTAATATAATTGTTGTCAGACCAAAGGATTGCTAAATTAGTGGAGACTCATTTTAAAAAAATACATCTTAATGAAAATAATGTATTAATTTTATGAAATACTAGCTGATACTTGGCGCAATGCTGCCAATAAAAAAAAATAATATTAAGTGAAATCAATGAATAATTTTGCAATGTTTTATCAAAATAGGAGAAACGATATGACATTATATAAAATACAAACAAACAAATATTCATTTTTATATATTAGATTTTTGCATTTTTTAGAATTGTAAAACTTGGTGTTCCTTCAGAATGTTAATGAAAGAATCCTCAAATTTAATTTTAGAAATGTGATTAAAATATTTTATTTAAAAATTCATCAAACATAGAAAACATTTATACTATAAAATCATTAATACAGACGAAACGATAATTTTTGTCAACTATGATGGTGCAACATTATTTGTATTACAATACTTTTGGTGGTTACTGCGAAAAATGCTAAAATTCAAATAAAATATAAAAACCAGAGGGTTGTTCTCCCCAAGACTTTCTCGCATAATGTGAAATAAAGATGTTACCTCTGAGAATGACTTGCATAATGTTTGCGTACTATAGTGACAAAATATTAACCTTTAACTTGGATTTAGCATTTCTACAGAATCTATTGTCTCCTTGGCAAATTATTTGGAGATTTATCCTTGGTAAATAGATGTGGTTGGGATTCAATTTTTATTTTATTTCAAATTTTAGATAATTGTAATATCCTTATAATCATCCTATGAGCATAAACAAGAAGCTGAACAAGATTCATCATAATCTTATGAACAGTTTAGAAAGGCATAAGAGACATACAGACAAACATTCGTTTTTATTTATATAGATTACAGATATTAGAAAATCATTCAGATATTGATACTATATAAATTAAATCTGAGCAGCAGCTTATAATTCATATTGGGATTAAGTTGCTTACATTAACATGAAGGAACTTTTTTTTTCCTTCCATCCTACCTATTCCCTTTCTGAAAATATCTGGCTTTTGGAAAGACCAGATTAGCAAAGTGCTGGGCTATAGAGGAACTTGTAGATGCAATTCACTGGCTCAACTGTAACTGAATTTGCTACAACTCATGCACAACTGAATTTGCAACAAATTGATGCATTTCTGTAATGTTAAAAAAAATTATTTTCTAATTTCATAAGATTGTAATCTTTTTAATAAGTTAATTTTTAATTAGCTGCTTAATTTTAATTTATTATAACAATTAATGGAACTTCACAATTCAATTCTCAATCTTTCATTCATATTTTTTTCTTTCAAATTATAGATCTATCATTGAACAATAAAGATTTCAAGTTTAAGATCAAAATAATATACTCAAAAAGAGGTTATTTATCATCATTAAAAATGGTATATTCTTAATAGTCCTTAAAAATGCATTTTTAAAAATTATTATTTCTGGTAAATAAAAATATTGCATTTTTCCTGTGTTGGTTTCTCTGGATTATGTGAAGGTGTTTTTTTGCAGTGCTTGATTTTCTAATCTTCAAATAGAAGAGTTTTTTCAGAGATTAATATGAAAGATTTTCCAAAGTTTTTTAAAATGCTTACATTTATTTTTTATTTGATTCTTCCTTTATTTTCTGAAATCGATAGAAAAACCGTTGCCTTTCAAGGATAATTTTGCGTTTTTCAAAATCATGTGACTTTGTTTTTAAATGACATCAGCTCATTATTGTTATTCCTCTGCACATCATTACTATTTATTTTATAAGTTCATAGGTTAATTTTATTATTGATGAGCTGTTTAAACATCTTTTATTGAAATAATTTCGTTCAAAAAGTTCTAACTTTTTGCAATATGCCAAGAAAACTTGTGCTTATTTATATAATGATCTTTCAAGAATAAATACATTGAATGATGGAAGACTTTCAAAAATAAGGATATAAAAGGAAATATTGCTGAAGAATTGAAAATATCAACTTTTTTCCTATAAAATATCCCTTACTTTTGAAAGAATAGAGGGCTAAAGAAGTTTTTGCTTGTGAGATCTAATGTATTAGTTAAACAAGACAGATATTTATTTTACTAACAAACTGTAATGTATTGCAAAAAGCTATTACTGGGGAAAGTGAACATTTTGAATAGTAAAGTAGCAAAATTTCTAAAAAGAAACAGAAAAAATAGGTTATAAAATTTAAAGTTAAATAAACATAGTTAACATTTTTTATATCAGATTTTTTAATTTATATTTCCAATTCCCTCCCTCTCACCAAGAATGGATATGTAATTATGTTTTGTTGTAATACTTTCTCTTAATACTACTACTGTAGTAAAACAATTTTAGACATGCAATAAAAATTCATTCATTTCATAAGAAAGTATTTTAAATAATTTCCTTTCAATATGTATGAAAGATATTTAACTATTGATGATAATCTATTTTTGAACAAAAATTTGCTTTGCTAAAAATTGAATACTTTCTTCATTGTAATGCCGGTTTCTATAATCAAAATTATTGTGTTAATATTGATTCTTTCTTTTTTAAAAAGAGGTTTGCAAAATGCATATTTAAAATATGACTACTACTGATATAAAAAGAAATGGCCATTTTTATTTGCAAATATATTTATACACAAAGTTTTTAAAATTAATTATTTAATATTGTTATGGGCCGCGGTGGTCTGGTGGTAAGGTCTCGCTTTCGGAACCGAAGGGTTTCAGGTTCAAGACTC
>JAPMOQ010012754.1:395384-430253 GCA_026543055.1 Argiope trifasciata
ATAATTATGTATACCTTCAGAATAGTAACAAGAGGCAAATTAATTAAACGGAAGAATTCGAATTAAAGAAATTATGTATTTCTGCAGAAGAGTAACAAGAGGCAAATTAATTAAACGGGAGAATTCGACTTAAATTAATTATGTATACCTTCAGAATAATAAGAGGCAAATTAAACGGAAGAATTCGACTTAAAATAGTTATGTATTTTTCGGAGCAATAAAAAATTCACTGTATTAAGTGAATAATTATACACCGAATTATTTTTCCGCGTGCAAAGGGTTAAATAAAGCAGAATCACAATAGAGGCATCTAATTCCATTAGGAAAATTGTTTAAAAAGTTCGACAATTATTTTTGAAGCAATAACATTTTCCTTCATTCAAAATCGCATTTGGTATAAACTTTCGACATGTGTTTCAACAGTAAAAAAATGCATTCATTAACGATGAATGATGGCTTGAAAACCACCTGCATGCCTCTGTCATCTTTTTATTTAAAATATGACTGAGGCATATGTATGATCATAATTATTTATATCTTCTTTTTTAAATATTAATGTTTCGTTAAGACCGGTGTTTTTGACTTTGACTTAGTCTGGAATGTGCAAATATTTACAATAAGGAGATTATAATTATCAATAGAATTTCATGGGAAAGAAAAATTGAATCCCTTTAGTTATATGCTGTTATTCGGTTGGAAATTACAAGAGTTTAACAGGATTTAAATAATATGTAAGTGTAAATATTTCTCTTTTCATTGCTTTGCGACTATTCAATGAATGATTTGTTTTTAGTTTAGTTTAGTTATACAAACGTCCTGTTTTGAAACAACACGAGGGCTATTTTGAGAAAGCCCTCGCAATTTTGATCCACGGTAAGATGACGACAGTTGATCTGGCACATCCTCTCCAAACTTTCACACCACACCAGCGGGAGGGCGTTTAGCCCCGACGGATTTAACTTGCACCAGACACGCTTAAACGGCGGTTCTTCGTTGAAATCGGAATTTTCAATGTTTAATGAATTTTGAAAGAAAATATGCTAATCACATTTTCTAAAATTAAACTGGTCGAATATTAAACGATTCACGAGATACAATAAACAGTTTCTTTCATCACTATTCTGAGAGAACACCCAGTTTTACAATTCTAAAGAATGCACGAATCTAGTATCTAAAAATGAATATTTGTTCGCATTTTACATACTGTCGTACCGTTTACTCTATTTCGATAAAACGTTGCCGAATTAACGATTGATGACACTTAATATTATTCTCAGTGGCAGCAACTCGCCGGGTACCATCTAGTTCATTATATAATTGAATTATCATGTTTACACACATATTGGAGGGAAAAGGATTAGGGGAAGCTTTGAAGGATTCATCAAAATATAGAAGCCCTCTTTTTATCTCCTTTTTTTCTATTATAATATATTCTTTTGTATACTTCTTATGCAAGAAAATGATAATTAAGACTCCATTTTTGTTTCAATTATTATAGACAGTAATTGTTCCAGTTCGAGTTATTTCCAGTTCCAGTAATTTGAGTTCCAGTTCGAGTTTTGTAAACCATAGGTGCCTAACGTGGGCGTTCCTAGTTTTCAGAGGGGCGGTAAAAGACCCTGAGAAGATTAGGGGGTCCTTGATATGGCACGGAGGAGCGTGAGAAGATTAACCAAATATAGTCTGCAATGACGTCAAGGAACGATTCCAGGACATTTTAAGCATGGACATACCAGACTGGGTTTTAGATCCTTTTTTCAATGTCAACACAGCAGGATCACCTCAGTTAGAAGAAGAATTAATAGAACTGAAACAAATGAAGAATTATACATTAAATTCAAGAATGTCCATTAAGAATTTTGGCTGCAGAAGTCGGTTTCGCAATTGCATTCAGGATTATGGTCGATTGTTCAACGACTTCTGATGGCATTCTCATCTTCATATTAAGTAGAATGTGGATTTAGTGCTGTTGGAACATTAGTAACGAAAAAGAGAAATCGGCTACATGTTACTAAATGCGGCGACTTATGATTATTTTAAAGTGAAATCGAGTCTGACATTAACAAGCTCCTTGAAATGCATCAAATTCAGCCTTCTCATTAGTTGAGTTAGAAATTCGATGTCTTTAAATTTTAATAAAAATACTTTTTAATGTAATTAAATATGTGTTTTGATTGTTCTTTGAAACTGTCTATTTATTCAGAAAGCAATAGTTCATTGTGGATTATTTTGCATCATCAAAACTCCTGTCTGGCCTTATGACAGGCAAGCTAAAACTTTTTTAAATAAAGAAGAAATTCAATAGCGTTTCAATTCCAACAATATTCTATCTGTTAGTAATGAATTAAATTTAATTCTTGTTTTCACCATGCATTTGTACGTTCTTATTTCTTCAGAATGGGTGGATAGGCGGTATTGAAATATTCATTAGAAAATGGTGCACAAGTTCAAGAAAGGTTGGGAACCTATGCTGTAAACTATGTAGATGTGCAGTAGAAAAAAATTCATTTGAACTCTGATGAATAGGAAACGACTGACATGAAATATACAGTGCAGTACAGGAAAAAAAAGCTGTAGCTCAGGGCAAGAGGATTAATGAGAACTTTGACCGTGAAGTACAGAAAATGTCAATCTGATTATTTGACATGTCACGAAAAATGTCAGGGAATTCCTGGGAACATGTTTACTACACCGGAAAGGGTGACAAAAAGATTTGCAAATCTGGAATGGCATAACCTACAGAATGCATAACACAAACTTAGAATATTAATCTAAATCCTAGTTAATTTCTTGTTTTTTTTAAAAAAAATCTTAAATGATCTGATATTGCTTTAAAATTTGAACTTAAAAAAATATATAAATTCTCTTTATTTCCTAATTTGTGTCTCGCAATTTATTTGCTTCGTACATGCGTTCTTAAAAAATTATTGAGTCTGTAATATTCACAGTACAAGTGAAAGTATAAGAAAAGCAGTCATTTTTTTCCAAACAAATTGATAAAATTTTTGTTAAAATTCAGAAACCTTAACTCATTCAATTTTCGTCAGAGAGCAGTTGGATGAACTGTGAAAAAAATCTATTTAACAAAAGGAATATTTCCAAAAGCGTATTAAAAGTTGAACAGGAAAGATTTTTCAAACAGTTGGCTCATTGTCAACACATTTTGCTGATCCTTTTACTTATATATATTTAAAAATGAATTACCTAACTGGCATATCTGACTCGTTAGTCAAACACAAAAATCATTAAACAAATATGTTATCATTAATTAAATTAATCTGTTCAAAACTTTCTTGTAGATTTAATAAACTTGTCTTGCTAGAGAACGTTTTGTATGACAGTGTCATATGATAGCTATGAAATTTTAATTTTTTCCTTAATTTAGCATTTTTATTAAATCTATAATATCATACCCTACGAATATTGGGCGGTTAATTCCTGAGATGTGTTTAATAGTATCAGAAAATCAAATATACATTTTATATATGTTTTTCTCAATTAATTGAAGCAAAAATTTGACACAAAAATGCGCTTGCAGACTTAAAAACCCGTGCTGAATTTGGTATATTTAAGTTACTGTATTTTTTTTTCTTAATTATCGCGCTTAAATGCCTGAAAACATAAACCGAGAGTCAACTCGCTGTTGGGCTTAGCTCAAAATTTGCCAGATGTTTACATTATAGATGTTTATGCACTACAGATCTCTATTTACATTATAGATGTGTATGCACTACAGATCTCTTTTTACATTATAGATGTGTATGCACTACAGATCTCTTTTTACATTATAGATGTGTATGCACTACAGATCTCTGTTTACATTATAGATGTGTAGGCATTACAGATCTCTGAGTGATCTTATCTATCTAGTCCATTATTTTGTAGCTTTTCTGTTAACATGTATTCGAACAGACGAACTTCCTTCAAACATATTTTATTCATAATAGATGTCTGTAAATTTGGTGTAAAAACAGTCTTCTTCATAGACAGACTGGCATTTTCTAAAAATGTGTATTTCAAACTTAGGGCGATTTAAAAAATTAAAGATAAATTAAAATCTGGATTGAATATAAATTTTTCGGCGATTACTATACTTCCTCTATGTTACGTTTACAAAAAAGTAAAAATGAATTATGAATCAATCACTATGAGATGTTTTTAATGAATTAAAGAAAAATAAGCATTTGTAAAAAATAAGAAGCCATTTTCTTAATTGCATGGAATCCCAGTTTCGGTGTAAGAAGAGATAATTATGAAATTGTTATTGAAATAAAATAGTAAATTCTATACAGATTACCTTGTGTTATTATGACATTATACAAACGAATGTTGTGGGATGAAATGTTGTTTATTTGAAAAATTGCTTTCATATAGCGGCAATCAACAAAAATACTTATATTGATCTAAATAGGCATCTGATTACCATTATCCTGGATGTGTTGATACAGTTGCTTAGCATTACATCAGTGTGGGCAGAAAGATCAGGATATTTACACTGATTTTGGAAGCGTCATGTTGCGTGGGCTTGAAAAACAATTATGCGTGACTCCTTAATGTGATACTACATGAAGTAACTTTTGTCAACGTGTAGTTATGTCAGCAAATCATGATATCCCTGAATTTTTATTGATTACTGGCTGGTACCCGGCTTGTTGCTGCGGCAAAAAAAGTCTTAAAAATATTTGGAATTTCAAATAGTTATCTTGTTTAATTAAAAATGATAGAAACAATGACATTTATTTTCTAGTTGGCAATGTATACATATTCATTGAAATTGAAGGATAAATAAAAGAGAAGTACAAATAATGTTTATTTTATTCTACACACAAATATTTATTTTTATATATCAGATTTGTGTATTCTTTTAGAATTGTAAAGCTTGGTGTTCTTTCAGTATGGTCATGAAAGAAACTATTTATTGTGTCTCGTGATTCGTTTCATATTCCTTCAGAATTATCAAGTTTAATGTTAAAAAATGGAATTAAAATATTTTCTTTTAAAATTGATTAAACATTAAAAATATATTTAGACCATAAAATGTTTAATATAGTTGAAAAGGCAATTTTTTGAAATCTAAGATGGTGCAAAATTATTTGTACTATAATATTTGCTAAAGTTACTTTCATTCATCATTATATTCCATGTTTGCAAAGAAAAACAGGATTGCCGCATTACAATTTTGTATAGAGATTAAACCATTTTGGATAAATTACAATTTACTACATATTTTCATATTTCTCAAAATATATTTTCAAATAATTTTCTTGTACTTATAATATTTTGTATTATAATTGATAACACATCTAAAAATCATAAAGGGTTTTAGAAATCCAATTTTTTCAAAATTTTCCTTCGATTGTAGTTTGATACCTTAAGTCGATTAGGTCATTGAGAATTTGGACTATAATCGAACTGAACGAACTATTCTCAACATTGTAGAAAAACTCATTGACAAATGATTGTTTACTTCTGTTTCAAGGACTTTCAAATCTGTTAGAGTAGTTGACTGAACTTTGAAACCGTAGGTCGAAGATCCAGTTGAAACTTCAACTCAGATCCTCAATGTAGGTGTGTATCTCTTTCAATATACACCTACAGAGCAGTATGTATAACCTCCGAAAGTAGTTGCACAGTGAATTTCAATTAATATTCAACAAAAAACTGTACTTTTTTGTTTCGACAAAACCATTTTTATTTGCTTGGATACGAAGTAATAACAGAGAAAGTATATTGGTGCCGAAAAATGTCGAGATCGAAATTTTAGTGAATTTTCATTCCGCAGATTTTCGGAAGAAAAAATCCACTTTTGAATTTAACTATCAGTAGGAATAAGGATTTGCAACTTGAAAAAAAAACAATATATCTAAATCTATATATAATATACACACACAACCATAAAATTATTAAAACAATTAAAACCCATTTCCTGGTCAACAAAAATTTAAATGAAACCAGCTAGGTCGAAATCGAAATTCAAACTCAATTCGGAATTAAACGCTAAAAGTTCACAAAAGGAAAGGTAAATGAAATAAGACCAATTAATGAAACAAATCCAAATTAATAAAATTATGCAAACAAAGCAAAAACGGCACTAATTACGGAAACGAAACTAAAACTGGAATCAAAACTAAATTATTACGGATTCAAACAAGTTTAAGAATTAGAAATTTTTTTAGTTTTTAAATCATTGTATTTGGTGAGCGCAAATGCAGCTACAACTAAAATACAAATGAATCTAAATTAATTGCCTTTTTGCTTGGTTTATTTTGTTAATGTCTTGAAACTAAAATTGTAGATTTCGTGAAAAAAAAAACTCGCAATTTCTATACATTTTTAGCGAAAAAATTCGTACCGAATTAGCTTTACTATCTGTCCATCTGAATGCATTTTAAATTTTAATGAATTCATTGATGTCATTAGTGGAGTTTACAATTCAGTTTTTCACTACAACAATCGCTAAATCTAGATCACATTTTAAAAGAAATCCACCAAATAGTATTTATTACAAAGAGTGTCCCAAAAATAAATGTAAGGTTTGAATTTGAAGGTATTCTTGCATTAAAGGGATGGCAATCCTATTAAAAAATGCCCTTTGATAATTGTTAGTTTACTGTTATTAAAAATGGTACATTACACAATAGAATAACGTTTTCTCGGAAGATTAGAATTAAATAAATAAATAGTTTTCTTTAAATTGCCATATATTTTTATTGAATCGTAAAGTACACAGAATAGGATTATGCATGGAATAACACATAGATAATTTTCCTCCAAGATTTTGCTGGTTTAAATGTGCTCTTTTGCCGAAATTTTCAGCGACCATTTTTCATAAATATGGCTGCAGTTTGTTGATGTAGCGTTTGAACTTTCTCTTTCAATGCATGTAAGCTTGTTTTCATAGACCTTTGACTTCAAATAACTCCATGAAAAGAATTCCAATGGTGTTAAATCACCCGATCTTATGGGCAATTTCTTATATTTTCGAACTTTTCTCTGTTGAACAATATTTCAAATATCATGAGCATGTGTTGTTCTGTCTCTTAAAGCTCTATTTTTATTAGCCTTAAACCATCAGTCTTAAGGTATCCAACAACGTTCGAAAGAAATTTTTTGAATAATTGGATTTTTTTAAAAATTACTTAAAACTAGAGTTTTTAGATGTATTGCAAATTATGATAAAAATACTACAAATACAAAAAACTTTAAATCAAAATATATTTTGAGAAATTATAAAAATTGGTTGTAAGTTTTAATGAAATTTAAACAAAAACGGTTAACACTCTACACAAAATGATAACACAGTAATCCTATTTTTCATTGTACACAAGTTATAGAATATAATGATGAATGAAATGAATTAAAATCTAAGAAAACGTTTTAAATTCAAAGAAGTTATGGATAAAAATATGTGTATAAATGCATCTTTCCATCAATTCACAACTTAATTTTTCTAAAAACATCTATACATGAAAAAGTATTTCAGCAATAATACCACTTTATGTTCATTTCATTGCCCATATTATTTAAAACACTCGCTGTAATTTTTATGTAAATACCTCTATTAGTTTTCTAGATATCCTGTTAACGGTGGAGAATTTTTATGAAAATTAAAGTTTTGAGAAAATTGAAGCAAATTTTTGCTGAAAAAATATGTGATCCTAATGATAGGTGAGGCCTTCTTCTTTCTAGAAAAGATAGTGTTTTGGAAGAAGGAAAGTCTGAACTAGAACAATTAAAAGATATTCCCCAATGGGGTCGAGAACCAGTGTTCTCAACGTAGGCGAATACCTTAAAATGATTTTTAATAGGGTTGCTGTTATACGGATGATAGCAAATTCAAATCCTCCTTTAATTTTTGGATACTTTTTACTATCTGTTTTTCCATGTGTATGTAAGCATAATTAATAATGTATAAATATAAATGGAATTTGATATTACCCCAAAACTCTATTTCTACGAAATGTTAGAGTTATTCAGCTATTAGGAAAGAGATGGAAATATTTACCTCAATCTCTAACCTGATTTGTATATTTCTACGTATTGTCCAATACATGAGCGGGAGTGGAAGTATTTAATGTATGAATATTTCAACTGGTTAAATAACTGCATTAAATAGTTTGCTCACAGATAAAGCATTTGAAAATATGAAGTAAATTTTATAACTTAGCATTTTTCGATCATAAAATCCTTTTTCAGCCAATCTGTCCTAATTGACCATGAAAAGATCTGTTCGGAACATGTGATAGTATTATCAAGGTCACAAAAATCCTTCCTAAACGTGAATTTTAATTACTCATGACTGTCTTTAAATCGCAATACTTTCGCAGCTGGTAAAATATGCATTTTTATACATTTTCCAAGAAAATATGAATTTAAATTTTCAGTAGTGCTTGTTTCTGCAGTATCAGTTTGAGTTTTATGGCGGGACATTTTGCACTGATATAAAACTGAAGCGATAAGATTAGTAGTTAAGGGTATAAGACTTGGACAAACTCAAAAAAAATTCTTCTCGTCAAAGGTCTATTCCATTCCTTAACCATTACCTTACCATTTAAGGTATCCGACTACGTTAAAAAAAATGAATTTTTTAAAAACTGTTAATTATTTTTAGATGTATTGTCAATTATAAACACTATAAATACAAAAAAAAAAATTGAAAATGTTATATATTTTGAGAACTAGAAAAAAGTGTAGTAAATTTTAATGAAATTTAACCAAAACGGTTAACATTCT
Source organism: Argiope trifasciata (assembly GCA_026543055.1). Taxonomy (NCBI): domain Eukaryota; kingdom Metazoa; phylum Arthropoda; class Arachnida; order Araneae; family Araneidae; genus Argiope; species Argiope trifasciata. The sequence goes on from JAPMOQ010012754.1 coordinate 404,118, forward strand.
ACACAAAGTGATAATGCAGCAATCCTGAATTTCTTTGTACACAAGTTATAGAAGAGAATGATGAATGAAATGAACCAAAATCTAAGAAGCATTTTGAGATGCAAAGAAGTTAAGGGTAATATATTAACTTATATATGCATTTTTTCCATAAATTCACAAATTCATTTTTCTAAAAACACCTATCAATGAAAAAGTATTTCACCCACAGTAAAACTTTTGATTCACTTCATTGTTCATATTATTTAAAATGCACAGTGAAATATTTATATAAATACCTCTATTAGATTATGAGCTATAATGTTAACGGCGGGAAAATTTTATGAAAATTATGAAGTTAAAGACAAATTATCGCTGAAAAATATGATTTGTTTAAAATTGCCCTAAATGATAGGCCAGCCCTTCCTTTTCCTAGAAAAGATAAATTGTTATGGAAAGAGAAAAATCTAAACTAAAAGAAATTAACATTCGCCAATGTGGTCGATAATCAGTGTTTTTAACCTAGTCGGATACCTTAAGCTATTATTTGGCAATATAAATTATTGATGTTAAAAACAGTGAAAATTAGGAGGCATCAATTTTTCGCTTTTAGGATTATTAGAAAATGATAAAAAGGGTTATCACATTTGGCGATTTATCGCCAACAAAGAGTTATAATTTGGCACGAATACCCACCATGTACCCGATTCTCTTACCTGGCCATTAAAGGGCAGATTCGTAAGAAATTTTCGCCGGCAGAAACGCAGAGTTTTCATGAAAAGAATTCTGGCCTCAAGCAAAAAAAAATTTTTAGAGCTCTATTTGTGGTGACATTTTAACAAGCCAGTAACTGCCACTAGACTTTAGCGTACGCTTTTGTCGAATGGATAAGTTATTAGACTTCAAACCCAAACATCGCAGGTTCGATCCTTGACGGAATTCAACCTACACATTGGCACAATTCCGCCAATACCATCGACATATTGATGTTGAGATGGTCAAAAATCATTGCTTTTCTAAATGTTGGTGATTGCGAAATATGAATCATGTGTAAACATGTTTTTGTTTGGGATTGATACCATGTGATTTACATTTTTTTACATAATAGTTTGAAATTTTTTTCCTTAAAGTATCCGACTACGTTAAAAACACTGATTATCAACCGCACTGGCAAATTTTTTTAAATTTTTTTTCTTGTAGTTCAGGCTTTCCTCTTTCCAAAACAGTTTATCTTTTCTAAGAAAAGGACGGCCTGATCTATCATCCAGAGTCAGGTATTTTTCAGTTAAAATTCGTCTTTCACTTCAATTTTTGCAAAAGTTTAATTTTCATTAAAATTCTTCACCGTTAACATATCTCAAAAACTAATCGAGATATTGACTTTCAGTTTTAAATCATAAGGGTTATGAAATGAACTCAAAATTTGATTGTTGGTCAAATACTTTTTCATTTATTAGTAAAATTAAATTGTGTCGTTATGTAAAAAATGCATACATACTTTATTAATTATTTAATACTTTTCATTTAAGGTATCCAGCTACGTTAAAAACACTGGTTATAGATCACGTCGGCGATTTTTTTAAAATTGTTATTTCTTTTAATTCAGACTTTCCTTTTCCCAAAATAGTTCATCTTTCCTAAAAAGAGGAAGGCCTGAGTTATCATCACGGTTTTTTTTTTCCAGCTAAAATTTTTTTTTAACTTCAGTTTTCATAAACTTTAATTTGTATAAAATTTCTTCACCGTTAACATAATGTCTCTAAAAATAATAGATGTGTTTTACACAAAAATTTCAGAGTGAGTTTTAAATAATATAGGCAAGGAAATGAATCAAAAGCTTTATTGTTGGTGAAATACTTTTTCATTTATAGGTGTTTTTAGAAAAATTGTCGTGAATTTATGCTAAAAATGCATATATATGTATATTTGTATCGATAACTTCTTTGCCTCTCAAAATCTTACCAAGATTTTGGTTCATTTCATTCATCATTCGATTCTACAACTTGTGTACAAAGAAAAATAGAATTATTGCATTATAGTATTGTGTAGAGTGTTAACCGTTTTGATGAAATTTCATTAAAGTTTACAACACATTTTAATATTTTTTTTAATTTATTATGTTCTTAAATTATTTTGTTGTATTTATGGTATTTTGTATTATAATTTACAATACATAAAACAATAGTTTTAAATAATTTTTTTAAAATTCAATTTTTCAAAATTTTTCCTTCGAACGTAGTCGGATACCTTAAACTTTTTCGTGTAGTTTACAATTACTGTTTTCTAGCAATGGTTCAAGTAATATGCTTCTAAGAGAATTTTATCTAGCATCTGAGAGCACTTTGACTCCACTTCTAGTCTTGCAAATTGGATGACAAAATTAAATTATTGCAACAAATTTGATGAAAATCTAGAAGAACGAATTCGACTGAGTATAGTTATATTTTGTACGAATTCCACGAACTGTGATTTGATAATCAAAATATTTGCTTGGAAATATTTAAATATAACATGTGAATCACATTTTTTCTTCCGAATAACAACGAATTCATGTATTGAAAAAAAAATAGATCAAAATATTTGATCACTAGTGTTTAAACAGTAATATGCACGTGATTGCTATTTCACCAGCTCTTTCAAAATATTGAGGGAAAAAAACAAAAAAAAAAACGCACATTTTGATGTTTGTAGTAGTTGGACACTTGCCATTAATTTCTGCGAATTCCTTTTATTTGAGAATGAAATTTATTCTGAAAAATGATTTAAAAGTTCTTAATCTTTGATACATCTAACGGAAAGAAAAGTGAAGAGACGTCACATCAGATGTCATGTGACTGTTATGTCACGTGGATTGATTCCACAAATGGGCTTGAATTATCCTTATTTTTAGTACTGATATTCAAAAAAACTGATGATTTTGCTTTTAATTTATGATGTAATCGTCAAAAAAGTCGATTTTGAGAAATTTTCTAAAATTGATGATGATGTTTTAAATTGATGATAATGCAAAAAAATTATTTAAAGTTCTCAATCGTTAATGCATCTAACGGAAAGAAAAGCGAAGTGAAATCTCATCAGATGTCATGTGACTGTTATGTCACATGGATTAATTCCACAGATGGGCTTGAATTATCCTTGTTTTTAATTCACACATTCAAAAAAAAAAAAAAAAAAAAAAAAAAAAAAAGATGTTTTTGCTTTTTAATTTATGAAGTAATCATCAAAAAAGTTGATTTTGAGAAATCTTTCAGATAGACGAATGAAATTCGGTATATGATCTTAAAATTAAAGTCATAGATTTCTGTGAAAGTGTGAGTCTGTCTGTCCGGCTGTTCGAATATAAGTTAAGTGATAACTAAAAAACGAAGAAAAATAACATTTGGTACATAGATTAAAAATTTATACTGTAGTTAATTTTAAGCCAAAAGCAACAGGGAGTTAACCATATGTTGGTCTGTAATTTCAGAATTTCAGATTGTGAAAGTCGTTTACAAGAGTTTTTTTCAATAGGGTCTAATGGGTCTTTTTCAATAGGGTCTTTTTCCAATAGGTCAATATGGAGACTTCTACTCCATAGTAAACCATATTCATAAATACCAAGACCTCTTTAAGGCTATACAATATCTGAGACCAAAATGCCAGTCAAAATCAGCCGAAATTATAATTTCTAAAGTGCTCAAAAGTCCCTTAAAAGTGCAGTTCTCAAGAAGGAAAACAAAACCACAGGACCTAGATGGAGGCTACAGATTTCCGACTCTGCAGTGATTGTTCATTTTGCTGATCCATACCAAACAGATGTTTTCAATGTAATTTATCAATCTTTCCTTTTAGTTAGTATTCTCATTTCTCTGTAAGTTTAACACATAGTCACCATTTGTTTAAGTAGCATTGTTCACTCCGACTAATTATTACTTCACCAAAAATTGAATACAATCGTGGTAGGATTTGATACCAATGGAATTATCTCTGGAGATACATGGATGGTTTGTCGTCTTCTTACATTTAACTTTTTTCCCATTCTGTTTCCATCCAACTGGTTAGATAACTTAGTGTTATAAACACCGGGTACACAGAATGGCGTTATGTTATGAGAGATGTTATGAAGCTAGCTTTAAAATGGCAACAAATCGTTGAACAAAACGGTGCATATTTAACCTGCATAATCCGAACCATGTTAAATAAAGTCTTGAAGTTGATGTAAAAATGATTTCTTTTTCCCCAACCTGATGTTTCATAAATTGCTTCTCTTAAATGCACTCGCTATTCTATATGGAAGATTAACCAAATATTTGGCTTAAGGTGACTGCCTACGATGGAGACCGGTTTTTTTAAAGGCAATTATTTAAATTTTAATTGACGTTTTCTAATTAAATTGGATATAAAAATAATAAAAATCTACAAGAAAAAATTATGTGATTGACCCATTTTTCTAAATTGACAAATTTGATGCAAATTTTAGCAAAATTTACCAAAAACGGCTTAAGCTGTCTGCCTACATTGAAGACCATTTTTTAAAGGCTATTATTCAAATTTTAATTGGTGTTTTCTAGTTAAATTATGTATGAAAGCAAGAAAATTTTTGTGATTGTCCCATTTTTTTACATTGACAAATTTGCAGGGAATTTCAGCAAAATTTAACAAAAACGGCTTAAGGTGACTGTCTGCATATTTGACCTAAATCGGAAAATCTGAAACATGTTAAATAAAGTCTTGAAATTGATGTAAAATTAATTGATTTCTTTTTTCGCAACCTAATATTAATATCCACATTTTCATGAAAGAAATTTTGTATGAACATAATCCAAATCTGGAATTGATATTGCGAGATTATGAAAGAGGCTTTGTATCCCGTATGGGATCATTGCACAGCGAAGTTTTATTGAACTTGCGGCTATAGTGGTTGTTGAGGAATGTGAGGCTCATTGTTTCCTCATTTGAACCGAAGTCGCCCCGTCAGAGCAATGCTGGTACCTCATTTTTTTAAATAAAGAAACAATGTTTCATTCATTTCAAACATTTCCCGATTCTTCTGCTGACCCTGAACCTCGGAATGACACGGGTTGTAGAGGAACAGGGAAACTCATTATTGCATCACATCTTTTTACTTTATGAAATATGTAACGAAAGTGCATTCGTCAAACAGTTCTAATTCATACATTTTGACAGATCTCTACGCTTTAGATCACCCAGAGTTTGAAAAACATACTTTTGATAGATGTCCGTCCGTCTGTCTGTGACAGGAGTCAGCAACCTGTGGGTTTTTTTTTTTTATGTAAAGTTGCGGTTCTCTAGTTTCCGTGCGAAAAGATTAATAATTTACTATCCAAACCCTTATTGGGCCGAGGTGACCTGGTGGTAAGGTCTCGGCTTCGGAACCGGAGGGTTTTAGGTGCGAGACTCGATTCTACCGAAGAACCGTCGTGTGAGGGGGTTCTCTTGCACGTTAAATCTGTCGGGACAAATGTCTTCCCCCTGCTGTGGTGTGGAGAGGGATGTACCAGTTCATGTGTCATCTGACCGTGGTTCAAAATGACGATATCCGTCCCAAAAATAGCCTCCGTGTTGCTTTAAGCGGGACGTTAATGTAACTAAACTAAACCAAACCCTTAAAAAATGCGAAAATATATTTTTTAGTACATAATCTCTCAACAGCTTCTATTAACATAATATTTAATGAGGGTAAAAATGAGATCAACATTGAGCCGTTTGGAATTGATCGCTTCAAATGCAATTGCTAGATTTGAAAGCCAATAACTTGTGGAGTGTCAAGTTCTCAGAACTCAAGAACAAGTTGTTGGAGCAGTAGGAGGTCCAGATATTAATGCACATCAAGCAGCACAAGTGGACAGCTCTAAAAGACAACGTTGCGATTTGAGGCCCTCATATTCAACACAAGGAATAGTCGTCCAGAATGCTACAGTGAGGTGAAGAAATTGGCATATGGAATGCCGATAATCTTTAGGTCGACGTATTCGAATGATCAAACGTTCTCTTGCCTGAATATAACAAAAAGTAGAAATCAACTAACAAATAAAAATCTAGTATCATCATCGGATTTGAAACAAGCAATACGTCAGATTTAATCAAACTTCCGAAAGGCGCGCAAAGCCAATGCTCCCATTGATGCAACTATCTTTATTTATGTTTTTATATGAACAGAGATTATTCCGTATTTGAAACCGTTTATTATAAACCATATAATATGTTACCGTTAAAGTATGAAATTCGTTATTTTACAGAATAACTAGTTATTCCATGAAATAACTGATCGTGTCCGTTAAAGTGTAAAATAATCTATATCATATATATCGCTTTTTAGTATAAGGTACATTTACGTTTTGTTTAACAATATAGAAAGTAGCGGGGGGAAAAAACGCTCATTTCGAATTCAAATAAAAATAATTTTTGAAGGACGGCAAAAATACCAACGCATAAAACAACGAGAATACTTTTCGCCATACTCTCAAAATGCTATTTTAGTAATCCTTGTTGTAACAAATGATTTTATGGAACATTTCCATAAATACCATTTATACTCTGCATAAATGAGATAAATGGCTTCTTTTTCATTTTAATTGTCTATCATTAGTTTATTTATAGAATACCTAGTTATTCTATGAAATAACTAGTTAAAGTGTCAAATTAATAACATGTTACACATTTTAACGGACATAATCAGTTATTTCATGGAATAACTAGGTATTCTAGGAAATAACTGCATTATATACTTTAACGGTAACATATATAATTATATGCAAATACTATAATATTAAATCGAAAATTTTTAGTGGCTCTTTAAACACGGGAACGTTTTGTAAATTGTTGCTTTTGGCTCTTCCGTTTCAATAGGTTGCTGAACCCTGATTTATGACAAAGATAACGTAAAACCGCTTTCTGTTAGAAGATTGAATTTGCTTTTCAAGCTTAAATCAAATTCGTAGATTTCTGTCAAATTTTGAACAGAATCCGTAAATCCAAAACTTTTATTAGTGAAGTAGTTTTGTAAAGTAGTTTTTGTCATATCAACAAGCCTTACAAATACTATAGAAGATTAATTTTTTAATTACCAAGAAACTCAACCATTGGCAATATTTTTTTATCAGCATAATAATCTGACTAATGATTTTTGTTTCCAATACCAATTAAGGCAATGAAAACAGTATGGAAAACTCAATTTGCGGTTTCTGCATCAAACCGCAACTAAAACAATGAATTATATGTAATATTATTATTTTTGAAACTGTTTTGAACAAGGATATAAATTTTATAGGGATGTTAGAATAACTAAGCGTCTTGGAAAATAAAAATCAATTTTGGTTAAATCGAATAATCAAACTGAGATTGAAATTTAAAGTATGTTTGTCATAGATGAGAAACCCAGCAATATCATCCCTACGTTAAGTTCACCGGATTTATTTCCTATGTTTCCATTATAACAAAAGACTTAGTTCGGCAATTATCATTTTTATCCATATAAATAAAAATGAATGTTTGTCTGTATGTCTCGCTGCTCATCCGATTGCGATTAAACTTTGAATACTTATTACTTGCCGTTAAGGGATGGTTATAGGCATAGTAAATAATAAATCATAATTTATAATATAATAAATCATTTATCAAATATTATAATAAGATAGATCGGTATATGCTTTGTACGTTAAATTATTTTGGATATTCCAACTACGAATAAAGTGTATCCCAATTATTTTCATTTTTTACAATATATTTTTAATGCTTTATTAATTTTTGGCAATCAATTTTAATAAGTTGAACAAAATCATATGCTCTAACAAAAGTATCAAATCTTCAAACGATAAACTATTTAGGGCACACAATGGCATTAGAAACTTAATGTTGATTTCCATGGTAAATGAGCTACGAATCCAAAAGCGGAATCAGAGGTAGATTTAATCCTTTTACGGTCCTAGATAGTACAGAATATGTATCTTCTAATAATCTTATCAAGGTAGTTTCACATTCCAACACATAACTTATGCTCTTGTTAACACATTAAAGGGGGAGTCGTAAGTACAACGATTTGATCCGCGTAACTAGCATACTTTCATCAAGATCCCCCGCCTTGAATGCGTTAATAATTTATTTCAGAAATGTGTTTCACTTTAATAATTTTGACAGGATGCATATGTTTTTATTATGATTTCTTGTTGCATGGTATCCAAATTTGTAGTTATCATTTTTTTAACTAAAAACTCGTCGTTAATAAAAATGTAATAATAAAATAAACGTAAAGACTTAAAGAATTTTGAACCAATTACTTTTATTATCAAAGTATTGATATTATCCTATTATTTTAAAGATTGCAGAATTTGTATTTTTCAGAAATTTTATTCATTCGACAGTCAGTTCTACATCTAAAACTTAACATTCAGCATCATTTTAATCCACCTTGCCTGCAGTCTAAACTCAGTCCAGCGGATCTAGGCTGTTACCAAGACGGACAACCGTCTTGCGTTGAGGAAACAAATTTTCCACTTTGTCCGTCGGCTATAAAGTTTTATTCTGTTACCAAGAGTAAACTATAAATTTATTCATTCATTCTGATATAAATATCCGAAATATGTCTCTGATCTGGCTGGCTAAACTGCATGGTGGGCACTTCCAGCACGGAACTCAAAACCTACTCTTCGTGTTTCCGTAATTCAACAACAGACTCTAAGAGAAGGATTAAGTCGATAATTCACTTCTTTACTTCTGGTTGAGCCTTTAGTTGAGCTATTTATCGAACGCGTCAAAGTAACCTTCGTTCTCCGTGGCTGGGCAAACAGTTGGCAAGGTCTTGTGCATCAGCTGAGTCACGAATCGGATAGTGACTTGGGAGAGATCTCGTCACGGTTCAAAACACTGGAGTTCGTGAATCGGATTCAAGTTTGAACTTGACCTGATTTTGCGAGAGAAAGTTGCTTCGGAAATCGCCTCTAGCTGTGTGGTTGTCTGCATAATTTCGGTTTTGGAGGACATTAGTGTAAGGTTCCGATGGTCAGCTGAAATAAACTTCTGATAGAGGTTAACAAGAACCTTTTTAACTGTTGACAAATGTTTTCAAAATGAAAAAATAACCATAGTTTGCTTGTTTTGAAAAGAAATGTTGATTTTTCAACAACTGTACGTTAATATTGTTTTATTCTCTATATACATATTAGATTTCACGATTTTATTGCTCTCATGTAGGAACTGGAAATAAACTATTCCAGCATTTATATATATAATATTTACAAAAAATTATTTTATATTCTTGATAAAAATCAATATAACTTCCAAAAGATGAGTGCAGAAACAAAATTCAAAGGATTTTATTAAAGATTGTTTAAAAATAAAGAAGATTAAGAAAGTTGTTTTTAAAAAAAAAATTTCGTTAATATTATTTTATGCTTTATATAAGTATTAGATTTCACTATTTTATTGCTTTCATGCAGGAACTGAAAATGAACTATTCCATCATATATATATATATATAATATAATCGCAAAAAAAGTATTTAATATTTTTAATAAAAATCAATGTAACTTTCCAAAGTCGAATGCAGAAACAAAATTCAAATGTTTTTATAAAAAAGATTGTTTAAGAATTAAGAATATGGAGAAAGATTCATTTTTAACAACTGTACATCAATATTATTTTATTCTCTATACAAGTATTAGATGCCACAATTTTATTGTTTTCATGTGGGAATTGAAAACAAACTATTCTATCTGGGTTTTTTTTAAATATATTTTTTTAAAATTTTCTTATTTAATATTCTTAATAAAAATCAAAGTAATTTCCCAAAGACGAATGCAGAAATAAAATTCAAATGATTTTATGAGAAAGATTGTTTAAAAATTAAGAATATTGAGAAATGTTTATTTTTAACAGCTGTACGTTAATATTTTATTCTCTATATAAGTATCAGGTATCACAAGTTTATTATTTTCATGTGGGAATTGAAAACGAACAATTCTATCGTTTTTTAATATATTCGCAAAAAAATTTATTTAATATTCTTAATTTTTAAACAATATTTCTCACTAAATCATTTGAAATTTGTTTTTGCACTCGTCATTGCATTGATTTTGATGTAATCAATCTATTGAAAAGTTATTACAAAAATTTCACTTCCCATGACATCCAAAATTCAAATAAGAAATTCGGTTTCATTTCGTTAGTTAATTTTCGCTTCAAATGCCTCCATAACAGGGAATGTTATTTTATAGCCAAAACATCAACTTGTGCAAAAAAAAGTCGTCCATTTCTTGGTAAAGCCGTCGGAAGATCTTGAAAACGGATATTGACGGAAGTCTTTCAGAAAGTGCTATTCTAATGATGTCATATTTTCCGATTTTCCGTCGCCATGATTGCTTTTAAGTGTATAGCTGTTACCAAAAAAAATCGTTAATACGTTCTATTATGTAAAAATGCTGACATGCTACGCATAATAATCATACAGAATTGCATAATAATAATCTTTTAAGCGGAAGAGCTTGCTTTCAAAAGTTTTAAGAAATATTTTTAGGTACATAAAATCTGTTTTAAGTGCGTGTTATTATTTAAATTGCTTGTGAATTTTCTTACGATAAAACTAATGTTCATCTGATTCAATTAACACAAGACTGAGATTTTAGAAAATTTCAAGCTTGACAGGTGAGAAAATTCCTGTTAAATCAAGGAAAGTAGTCTTCCCCAAACTTTCTCGCATACTCTTTAATAAAGATATTTTCTTTAGCCTGCATAAAATTTTGGGCATTGGTTATAATCTCAAATATCTTGCATCGCCAAACAGTATTTACAGAATAAGGATTTTTGTCCTTAATTTAGTATTTATTATCGTGTAATCCTTAAAGATATTTTTAGCAATTAATTTCTGAGGCAATTAAGTTTTTTCTTTCTGAGTAAAATTTTTGTTTTAGACAATACTTTTTAAATTTCAATTTTATTAAAAATTAAATTTATACTCTTTTACAAGAAATTTTTGCATTTATAGATTCGAGACCCTGCGCAATATTTAGGAAAAACGTAAGATATATTTTAGTCTAGTTTTAAGAATTCAGGTCTGTCCTGTCTAATTCCTACAGGTTATAGATTTATCTGTCTCATAATCTACATTTGGATACCAAAAATTTTACAAATTTTCCTTACAGTTCAGATATTAAAATTAGAAATGGGTAATTATTTATATCCAAGGCATCAACTATTACAAATTATAATTCTATAACAATATTCTCAATTTTAAAAAAATCATCAAAAAACTTGCAAAATAGATTTTTTTTTAAATTCTAAATTAAGGCAATGAATGTGACAATCTGAAAAAAAATATTAAGTACCTATAATCAGAATAAAATATCAAATTTTATTTCCAACTTAAAAATTTTATATGCCTTGGTTGTCGCAAATGATCAAAGTTTTTACTTTCCCTTATCAAAAAAAATCCAACTTCCTTATTTCTATTTAATTTTAACTTTTTTTAAAAAAAGTAAAGCTACGTTACATTCTTGTAAACTCCAGCTGAAACCGGTTCGACCATGATTCACCAATAAACGCAGACGATTATCATCTGCCTGATTTATTGCCACAAAGGATAGAAATTTAATGCCTTCTAATCTTTTCCAATTTAAGCCATGGGTTCTTTCATCCCAATCTTTTACGAGCTACCAAACTGGCCATTAAAATGCATCTATTGCAGGAATTTGGTTTTTATTTGCTTATGATCTTATTATTAGGTAATGGCATCAAAGCTGAAACCGATCTTTAAACACATTCCTCAAGTTTTATTTTTCAAACAAAAAAGGTATGTGGGTCAGCGCCTCAGCTTGGGCAAAAGTAAACGTTTGAATGTCTGTGGCAACACACTTTTGTTTTTTCTGATTGTGTACGTTTTACGTTTGACCATTCAATGCAACCTCTGTAGCTTCGATAATGTAGGTCTAGGTTGTTCATTCAACTCTGCGAAACATATAAAACCGAAAGGAAAACTTTGAAGAATAATCTCAGCAGCTTTTTATTTTTACTAGATGATTGTTCGAATAATTGATGTTGCTGTTTTCATTTTATATGAGTCTGTTATTTTAAAGAGATTTAAATCAACAATTATTGTTGAAACTTTTTTCAATACAATTATATTCAGAAAATGAATTGTTAATTCAGAAGAATTGTTTTCAATATCTTTACCGAATTTTAAAAATTCGATTTTATTTTCTTTTGTAAAATCGAAGAAAAAATAATTCTAATTTATGTTTATGTAAAAAAATACTAATATTTATCTATTTAAAAATAATTCTAGAGTTTATTTGAAATTTAGTAGGAAGAAATTGGCTTGTTTTTATATTCCCAAATTTATTGTGAGAAGATTATTCAGTTTAATAAATTTATAAAATTGTCCAGTTCAACATATAAAATAAGAATTATTGATAAATTGTCGTTTTGATTTTCGAATAGATTTTTAAGTTTTTTTAAATATTTAGATAATTCCTCAAATTATGTTTCAATAAATTATTTTAAAATGCCAGATTTTTTAAATTTGAATGAGGAAATCTAAATTCAGAACACTGATTAGAAAAAGAGGGTTAGGAGTAATTACAATTATTTCAATCCAAAAAAAACACCTGACGTACTAAAATATATTACTATTAAAAAAATTCTAAAAGGGAACAGTTAAACAAATAAAAATTCTTTAACAAACCATTTCGTTGATTCCTCTACATTGGTTATTTTAAATACATCCTATTTAACGAGCCCATGAAAGGAGATTTCTTGAGATACTGACTACACTAGCGTCTATAAATTTAGAAACGTATCGATTAATTAGTATTCAATAATCTGAATCACGCGACAAGCATATTAATAAGAAAAAAAAGATGTAAGTTGAGAATCAGAAAAAAAATTACAATTGCGTTTATCTTTTTTTTTTTTTTTTTTTGATTCAGCATTTTATAAGAATCATAGAACACGTGCTAGCGGTTTTACCTCTGGGAAGAGTATGAACAATTTTAAAGAAAGCCGTTTAATTAGGACTATTGCTAATAAATTCGGAATCGCCACAATTCTTTTATAAAAGTATTCTGTTTACAATAATATGTATTATTCTGAAAAAATATTTGCATATTGGGAATTTCAATACAAAATTCAAATATGTCTCCTGTTTTCAATTAAATGCGATTTCGGCGAAGATATTTCTTTGTGCACAGTTTCACGATTTAATTTAAACTGGAAAAATAGGAATATCTATTTGCTTTTAAGAATAAATAAAACTATTTATATACCTTATTGAATGTCAATTAGACTTTATAAACACCATTTTTCCACGTTAGAGGCATTTCTTTGAAAGTTTTGCTTTTTTTAAATCAAAATTAGAATGATTTTTTATAATTGAATTTTGAATTGTAATTGTATCATTTTATTTGTGATAAAGTGAATTGCTGTTCGAATGATACGTCACTTGCTCTAAGCTAAATTTGTTTTGCAATCTGTAATTTTAAATGTCCTTCTGTTTCGTAATAAAAGTTTTGAACAAAACGATTTGTACGAACGTTGGCAGAAAATTTTCCGATCTAACAAGGAAATTTTTTTTAATCCATGCAATGATTGCTTTATTTTTCAATGCAGTCCATTTCCACAGATATACACTTGCTCCAGCGATGAGGTAATGTTTAGATTCCCACTCTCAAAGAGTTTTCCCTCTAAGGCCTCTAAGTAAGCATTAGACTCTGAACTGAATTTCCTACCAGCAAGAAGTTTCTTTAGGTTGGGTGGTCATATCACTGACTTCCGACCCGCCACTAAGGCACACGGATTAACCTGGCAAGACTGAATGACTGGACCGCCTCTACAGCAACACTGGCAGGAACTGTGGTTGAGTCATATGGGCCATCACCGGCTACTGTACAACCCTCCCCGTAGGAAGTACGTCCTATCATCGATGGGAGGATCAGTTCCAACACCTATTACTGTGCCCACCGGGTTGGCGAGATCCAACCACCATACCGAAAGCATCTCATCCTCATTTCGAGGTGCCCCCCAGGGGGATCTTTAGGTTAGATAAGAAGCTCTAGACCGAGGGGGACGTATCTGGAGAATAGGGTGTATGCGAAAGAATTTCAAACTTCAGTTCATGAAGTTTTGCCATCACAATGACAGCCTTGTAGATAATCTGTCAATACTGCTACGTTCATTGGTGTCAGGGTGGTCGGCTGTATGCAAGAAGCCTTGTAGACAGGATCATTGTCTCGATGAAACAGGAATTTTTTTTGGCCAATCCAGTTTGTCCAAAGATTAGCAAAATATTCAGCATTGATGATCCTGCCATTTTCTAAATAATCCAAAAATAAAATTTCATTAGCGTTCCAAAAAACTGTCGGCATGACCTTTCCAGCAGATGGGATTGCATTTTCCTTTTTTTTTTTTGGCGTTGGTTCTCCTTCGCTGTCCCCTGTATTGATTGCTGTTTGTTCTTTGGAGCATAGCGATGGAACCATGCCTCATTTGCAGTACCGAAACACCACACAAAAAAAAATCAGTTGGGATTGAATTATACGCTTCAAACATTATTCCGATATCGTCATGCCCTAAAGTTTTTGATCCATAAAGATCAGCAAACACGGCACCAATCTTGCTCATACTCAAAATACCGATTGAAATATCATGCGCGTGTTCTTTGGATATATCAACAACATGTCAATTTCAATTGAAGATCATTCAAAATATATTTGTGAACTTTTCTAAAAATTTCATCTCTGATAGCTAATTTAGTTTTTTAGAACGCTCTACATCCAGAGTGCATGTACGACCAAGTTTAAAGCCTGTTTAACCTTGAGCACAAAAATTTGAGATATAAGAAATAAGAAGGAGTTTCACTTTACCCAACAGCACCGAACAAAAGATTTAAAAAAAGTGGGTATGGTAACAGCCCTGCAGATATGAATCTCTAGGCGTCAAAACTGAACAAAACACATTAGTGGAAATATTTTTAACTCTGACTGCGTAATTCTTTAAAATTACTATTTAGATGCTATGTTTGAAAGTACGTTAAAATATTTTTTTCAAAGTGAATAGGTATTATATGTTACACAATAATAATATAATAGAATAGAAATCTGTGATCGTAAAATTAAGCATTCTAAACTGCGAAAAAGGTGAGATGCAACAGAAAATGGATGAAAAGCCTACCCGCGGAATACAGTAAAAGCTCCTTATTCGCGCTTCCTTCATTCGCGTTTTCACTATTCGCGGATTTAAAAAATGCGACCCAATTCCTCTATTCGCGCTAAAAATTTAATTACAAGCGGATCTAATAAGTATATACGTATTCATAAAAGGATTCCGATTCGTATCCAACGCAACATCCTATGTAAATGCCGTCAAATGGACTAATAAAAAAAGTAAAATAGATCTTATTACAACTTTGCCTGATGTATGCTGTTAATTGCAAACTGCAAACATAACCGAATTTGCGAGTGGAATAGGACGAGATGGGTTCGAACAGATAGAATCAAGTGACATTCAGGAATGGCTTGAATCGCAAGATGAATATTTGACTGAAACCGACTTGGAAAAAATGTTAAATTCACAGCCCATTGAAGAAGAGGCTTCAACAAGCTCTAGAAACGTTACATTTAGTTGGAAAAATCTTAGTGAGGCCTTAAGTTTGGCAAATGAGTTTGCGATTTCTTTATGAGCATCGATCCGTCTATGGAACGAAGTTTTATTTTTAGGAGGCAAATTGCTAATGCGACTGTTGCGTATCCATCTGAATGGAAGGAGCTTTTAAAAACTGCCGAGCAAGAGAAAACTACAAAATTCTTCAAACTGTTGCCTAAGCCTTAAGATAATTCATCAAAATGTTCAAAAACTTCAATTAAATTGTTTGTTTTTTTTTGTCACTTGGGAACGTATCCCCTATAATCCCATATAAATGACCAATTCGTATTCTTGGTTTCTGTATTCGCGGCATATTTATGGAGCATATACTCCGCGAATAAAGAGCTTTTACTGTATACAACTAGAGGGTTAATACATCCCAGCGTTGCAGACGGACTCGGAAATTGTATACACTGTTTAGTTGTACACAAACGGAAAAGCATTCGCTTTCCAGCGTATCAACAGAATATTTGAGTGAACTTTTAAGGATTTTTGCTTTTTTAGCTAACAGTAAATTTCACTTATATATAATTTTTTAAATTTTGCTGCATATTATCATTTATTAAATTTTTATTATTAAATTAATATTAAAATTACTTTCTGGTTATTTATTAATACTAATGTTTGGATTTTAAAAATTTTATTATTAATATTGTTGTAATATTCATTCTTTTAACCAGTCTTTACTATGAATTGTTTGGAAAAGTTGAATTTTTATTGTGATACTATCATTTTCGAATTTGAACAATTCTAAAATACAAAAAATAATAATAAATTAAAGAATGTCTGCTTTAAAAAGAAAAGGTCAAATTTTTATTATTAAATTATTATTATTAAAATGACTTTCTTATTATTTATTAATAATGACGTTTTGATTTAAAAAAATTATTTTTGTTATTGTTGTAATAGTCATTCTTTTAACCAGTTTTTAATTATGAATTTGTTTGGAAGAGTTGAAT
Source organism: Argiope trifasciata (assembly GCA_026543055.1). Classification (NCBI taxonomy): domain Eukaryota; kingdom Metazoa; phylum Arthropoda; class Arachnida; order Araneae; family Araneidae; genus Argiope; species Argiope trifasciata. The sequence continues at coordinate 420,680 of JAPMOQ010012754.1, forward strand.
TTTTATTGTGATGCTATCATTTTTCGAATTTAACTATTCTAAAATACAAAAAAAAATAATAATAAATTAAAGAATAACTGCTCTAAAAATAAAAATAACAAAAGAATACATAATATTTGTGTATTTTTCCATTTCGAAAGGAAAATACAAAAGTAAGACCAAATATTTGTGAACAGCAACAGCTGTTTTGTGAATTTTATTGCGGTTGCTGCCACCAATTTGATGCGGAACTCTTGTGTGAAAAAGAATGAACTCCTCTTCCATTCTACAGATAAAGTAAATAAACAGAGTAATCTCACAAAAATGATCGGAATTTCGAGAAAACTCTGACGATTACGCTAATATAAACGTTACAAAGCGTTTATATTTTATTCAAATAGACGTATCATAAATTGACACACCTCACCAAGTCTCTGGCTTAAAGGTTTGTTCTCAGTGTTTCTAGACATAATTCCCTCAAATTCTGTAGTTTGTCTGATTTGCATATAAAATATTATCTAATACAGACGAGGATACAAATATTTTCGCCGTTTCAGAATTTCTTCCAGTTCATGTATAAATCGTAAGGAAATTGGAATTTGCTGAAAATTCCTAGCATGTTTTTGTACCATTTTAAGGCGCGAAGTTTGGAATTTACTGTCATGTAAAGTCTTGCATATAAATAAAATAAAATAATTGTCGAGAAATGTAATAACCCACAGAAGCTACGTGATAAGCAAGATTGACGAGATATGGAGACGTAAAAGTCGCATAACTTTGTTTCTAGATTTGCATATAAAAATATGTAAATTTTAATTAGAGGTTAAGATTTGAAAGTAAAGCAGATTAAAAAGTAGGTAATGCAATTAAGAAAAGTATGTAATAAAGATTGTTCGTTTTGGAAGGAAAATGTGTAATAAAGAAAATAATTTTCATACATGTAAATAAAAAAAATATAGAAAAGAATAAAAACAACTATAGGTGCTATACGAAATGGATTTAGTACTAAGAACTATACCCTATTTTGCTTCCTATAATCAATCTTATTTAATGATTAACCCATTTGCATCATATGAAAATATGAAAAAAATGTCCATACCACGGAAAAAAATTTATTTCATATTTAGGGGAAAATTGTAGAAAAGTAGGAAAAAAATCCTTTTTGAGCGTTATTTGTGAGTAATTTTGTTCAGTGTGGTAATATTTAAAATGTAGAATGCATATAGGTATGTAGTATGTAATGTAAATATAGTATATATCATATCATATTCCTAGCATCTAATATGATACAGCGTATATATACGCCCTAGTGATAGTGACCAGGAAAATGGAGCGTATATATACGCTAATGCTGCAAATGGGTTAAGGTAATCTTTTTAATGTTTAAGGTCAAGTGTGTATGAACACACTTGAAACTTCGAAAATCGTTCAAGATCTCGAAAATATTTTTATTGCTTCAAAATGTTCTCTGATTCTTTAGCTTACAAATGATACCAAGATGTTATTAATATTCGGAATATTTCTCGAGTTACATGGATTTTTCTTCATGTACTTTCACTATAAGCTCTTGTTTCGGCTTTTTTATAATTCATTTTAAGAAGAATAATATTTTTCCACTGTTTTGCTTCATTCAAACAAGCATAACTAAACAAAAATTTACCCAATACAATTACTTGCATATCAAAATAATCTTTAGGAAACAGTGAATGTTTTGTATTTGCAAACTTATATTTATAAAAATAAATTGTTAATAACCATTTAAAAGTTAAAATTACAGATTTTTTTATTTGTTCTTTTTATCAAGCTTAATTGATATTTTATTATATGCATCGTATACTTCTTGTATACAGCCACCACTGAACGTAGCAGTATCGACAGGATTTGTCGTGGTCTACTGCTGAATAAGTAGTGTCCAAATTTGCATGGACCGATCAGTCAAACTAACATTTCTTTCGGGGTAGTAAATAGCCGTCTTACTCCCCATCTACACACTCTCAAATAGTTGGAATGAAACTGTCCATCTTTAACATCATATCCTTCAGGGTTTTGAGATGACTTGGTACCATCAGTACTGTACTTGAATCATTATTGACAATCTTCAGGTCATTCCTTAAAAGCATGCATCGTATACTAGAAAATAAACAAAATATTGTAATTATCACAAAAAAATGTAACTCTGTATTTTGACAAATCACATCATTTCACGTATACCCAAGTTGGCAATTTCAAAGCGACTATCATCTTTTTTATTTTGGACCTACATTTGCTTTTAACAACCAAACGAATAAGCTTTACTGTTAGGAATTTATTTGTGACGTATTTCATGTGTTTAATTACTTGTTAGTAAAAAAAGGTAGTTTTAGCTTGGAATCCCATGTTAGTAAATTGAATGTAAGGAATGTATGTAGAAATTCCAATTAATACTCTTCTTCTCCCAAGATAACCACAATCCTGGTTTTTTTTTTTTTTTTTTTTTTTTTTTTTTTTTTCGATATTTAAATAAAGATTCCATCTCAGAAAGCTAAACTATGTAGATGAATTTCAAGTATTAAAACAATGGATTTAGAAAATCAGCTCCGAAATATTGATATAATAAATATTTTATTAACATTTATAGATTAGTATATCCGTGCTGGCTCATGGCAGTTGGGGCACGTTCAATATGTAGTGACTGCAAAGACCTCCAAGTTCCTATAACAAATGATACTTCTGGGGGTACTGAATCACGGATGAGTCGGTCTCTGATTTGGGTCTCAATTCTGACTTGCGGATGGAAGAAAGAGTGTAAGAATGAATTCGACCCCCCCCCCCCTAAAAAGGGTTGTGTCGTGTGTGTTTGAGCAAAGTCGAGTCGTCCTTTCACCTGAACGGTGCTCGTCCACAACAAAGGGCGCACACCTCTGCCTTAATACAAAAGAGCCCCCTCATTCGGTCTTGGTATGACCAAGTGGCATTACGCCCACCACCACCAGATTAGAATATGAAAAAAAAATTCAAGATTTTTTTTATGTGTAACCGAATTTTTAATCGTAAATCCTAACTATAACCAGTTATTGAAATGTATTTTCTTCTTTTATTTTAATAATTTAATAGAAAATAATGACATAAAGAATAAAAAATTAAGCAATTGCTGATTGTCTCATTGTTTGAAATGGGTCAGTAAATGATTAGATTAAGATTGCCTTTACACAATAATGATATTAATTTTAAAAAGTTAAGATGAGCCAATTATGCTTTTAAAAAAATTAGAAAATGAATTAAATATGACTCAAACAAACTTCCAAAACGGCAAGTAATTATTTGTCTTTCTTTTTAAACTTAATTTCTGTAGGCTTTTTCTTGCCATTATTATTTGATCTTTTTGCAACATCTTTTGATTTATTCGTTTTTTTTTTTTTTTCATTTACAAATAAAATTCCGCATTCTTGTTTAAAAATATCTTTTAATTTAAGAGATGATACATTTATAAAATCAATTACATAAAATCGTAACTGAAACCGGATGTTCTTTATCTTTTTAATTGTAATTGTAATGGAATTTTTTCACATAAAGAAATTATCTTGCAAAACTGTTTAATTTGTCAATTATCAAATTCTTTCTTTCTTCTTTTCTTTTTTCAATTATAAAATTGTCGCAAACTTGCTTTATAACAAACAAGATAAATATACTTTAAATCAACCTTTTCTCTCTACCATATGCTGTAAGAGAAAATAATATAATCAACAAAAAATTATGCCCAAAATGAATTTTCTCTTTGTATCAAACATTGGTGACTTCGACTAAATAATTATATATATATATATATATATATATATATATATATATATATATATATATAATAAAATAGCGATTGGACAAGTACCATTACGTTGGATGCCATTACCAGGGGGCGAAAAACTGAGGAATAAATTGTTTGAATTTAATAAAAAGGATTTTTTTTAACCTTTATTCCATAGAATTAAAATATAAATTTGTGGTGTAACAGCCACTAAACATTGGTGATCGCTTTTGTCGAATGTTTATGTTACGCGCTACGAACCAGAAGGTCCCAGGCTCGATTCCCATACAATACAATCCGCTATATTGGTGACCTCGGACAATAAACAAGCTTTTTGCTCGCCATAACGCTTGGCGCTATCAAAATATGTTCTCTGCTTGCCATAACGCTTGGCGCTATCGGAACATGCTCTTCACTCGCTATAGCGCTTGGCACTATCAAATGGTGACTGGCGTGCTTATAAATCTGTCTTGGTCACTAAGTCCTCTATGTCGAGAGTAATACCCCCGGGGATTCTGGTTCAGAGGGAACTATTCTCTAATCCAGGTTTAAATTACGATCTTTGGATGAGTGAATAAAATGTATTAATGAAGTCCACCCCTTAAAAAGGGTTGTAACGCGTGAGTAGCTAAATCGTACTCTTGGCCCTAGATGAAAATAAACAAAAGACATATAATTCGGTTTTAATCGCAATGGCTTTTTAGTCAGCGGGCTTGTCAAGTACCATTAGAAACGATAACAACATATTTTTTTTCAAATATTAATTTAAATTTTTACAGTGATTTCTATTTAGTCCCCAAAGTCGCCAAATCCATCGCCAAGTTGGTAGGCAAGCTCTGAGATTTTTCTTTGTTGACCTAAGTAGGAATTGAATTTTAAAACAATTACTTGTTATTTTACTATTACTTATATTTTTATTTTGTATTTGGCGTATTTTTTCTCTTTGTGACACATTATTCTATCGCCGATTTTGATGATTACATTTTGATTTGAGTTCTCGCGAATATTTTATATAGAGAAAATCCCATCGCAAGTCACTAAAACAGCTGATATTGCTATATGCTTACATCAAAAGTGCTCTATAATACTTTTTTATTTAAGAATTATACCAATCTGTATAAGATTTTCTACTATAACTTTCGTTAGTAAATCTGATGATTAAATCTGAGATATTGCTAAAAAGATAACAGTTCACCTAGACGCGCACATCTTGAAAGAAAAGATCAATGCAAAACGCGACATTTTGAAAAAGCATACGAAGACGTGTGCTAAAAAAAATATTTCCGGTGAATTTTTATCTGAATTGCATTTATCTGCATACTTTTTTCACCAATCACTGTGTAAATATATGGCAATTTAAACACTATCTTGTGAGACTTTCAAACATTTACTTTCACAATCTATATATGAAAGCTATTTCAAAGCCTGCAGAAATAAAAATGTGCTTAAAAGTTTTTAAAAATTAATTCGTTAAATTTTAATATTTTTTATTGGATTTACTACTATGTAAGCAATTTGGAAATTTTAAGTAGGTAAGATTATTTGATTGAAACATTTTTTTATAAATCTTATCTTTTGAAAAACGAACAATTCTTGTATGTTTATAAATTACGAACAATTCTTGTAATGTTTATAAATTACGAACAATTCTTGTAATGTTTATAAATTAACGAACAATTCTTGTAATGTTTATAAATTGACGAACAATTCTTGTAATGTTTATAAATTAACCAGCAATTCTTGTCTGTTTTTTAAATTAACGAACAGTTCTTGAAAAAAGTTACACGTGATCTTTAAAGAACAATTCTTGTAACAATTAATGAATAATTCTTGTATGTTTACAAACGACGAAAAATTCTTGTTTAACTTACGAACAATTCTTGAATGTTTATAAATTTATTTTGTGTATCTCGGAAACGGTTCTAACGATTTGGATGAAATGTTGTATTTAGATTAGGCTTTTCTCTTTAAGTTTATCTATGTAGTGTCTTTCCTAAAAAACGCGATTTAAAGCATATAAAAACTGATTTAATTATTTTTATTTTATTGTTTTTTAAACATTATTGACATGTGACTATACATGACCAGCATAAGCGTATCAGAGATGGTGTAGAGTTAGGGGCTTTGAATTCCTTTTTCTCATGTCTGACCCCGCTTTTGCTATTCATTTAGATTCCGTTTATAACTTTAAATCAATCAACCATACGATATAATTTTATTTATTCGATTTCAAAAATAAAGTAATATAAAAATATTTAAAGTTTAATTCCTACTGAGATCAACAAAGAAAACTTTTATTTTAGCTATTTGTCATTAAATAATTATCAAGATAATCATATTAAATAACAATAAAAAAAAAGGATTGAATTTCGCAAGAATTGCATTCTTCTTCACGTGAAAAATACTGAAATGCTTGCATTTTACCGATTGAGCAATTGCCTGTTGATATTAGTTTTTCGTTACAAACTGCTAAAACTCTTTTTAAAGTATTTAAAATGAATTAAATTTAATGAATGAATTAATATTCGAAAAAATGTATCCGCTATAAGTTTAAATATTTAATAACATTTGAACTCCAGAGGATGAATAAAGTATTTTATTAATGATCGGAAATTTGAACAAGATATTTAGGAAGAGAGTGAACTAATAGTAGGAATAGAAAAAATGCTGCCGAGCGAAGTTTGATTTCTCAGTTACCAATAAGTGATATACGCGTTAAAAATGTTTAAATAGTACTATTCATATAAATTGCATATCACCAATATCGATTTTTTATGTTATCAAAAAAGCGTATTAATCAAGATTTGTTATGAAATGATTTACCGTTGCTTTTAGTGTATTTGATGATAAGCCTAAACCCATCAACCTTTGACATATTTTAATTCCCATTGGCGTATATGGAATGCTATCTGGTACCCGGCGCGTTGCTGCCGAACAAGAAACAATCTTGGAAATATCATTTGTAATTTGAAATAGTTATCTTGTTTAATTGAAAATGATAGGAAGAATGATATTTATTTTCTTGCCGGGAATGAATTCATTCATTGAAATGGAAGGATATATAAAGGAGAAGCATAAATAGTAATTATTCTATTTTTATTATTCTATTCTACAAAGAAATATTTATTTTTATATATTGAATTTGTGTATTCTTTTAGAATTGTAAAGCTTTGTAGTTCTTTTAGATTGGTAATGAAAAAAACTATTTATTAAAACTCGTGATTTGTTTAATATTAAATTCAGAATTCGTCAATTTGATGTCAGAAAACGAGATTTAAATCTATGCTTTTAAAATTGATCAAACATAGAAAACATATTTTTACCATAAAATCGTCAAAATAGTTGAAGGGATAATTTTTTGAAAACTAGGATGGTATAAAATTATTAGTATTATAATATTTTCAGTAGTTATTACAAAAAATGCTAGTATTTTATTAAATGTGCAATTAAAATTTCAAACCTATTGGTTCCCCTAAGACTTTCTCGCACATTCTGTAATAAAACAATTGCCTCAGAGAAAGACTTAGATTGCATTTGCGTATAATAGCTACGAAATTTTAACGTCTTGCTTATATGCCATTGAACTCAAAAAAATTTTTAGAAGTAAAAATAAAACTACCCAAGAAGAGACTCCGGAAATAATAAGGATATATAAAACTCGACCAATTTCACATCAAAAGAATACGACGCACATTTTCTATTTGCTTAACAAGTTTCGAGACTTTTTTTATTATTATAAAATTACTTTATTTTACCTTTCGGCTTTAATTGAAATAAAATGAAAACAAATAATTGATTGAATGAAATATTTTGATTTTCGATGGTGCGTTTCATCCCTTTTATACTTGAATGCGTTTTATTTTTCATATATTGATTATCATATTCATGAGAAGCATTTTAAATTGTAATGACTAAAGAATACAATGAGTCACTTTGTAAACAATAATCAGTTTCATTATTAAAAGGCATTCTATAAAAGAATTAATATTAATAGGAAATTCTTGATGTTGGTTCCGCGTTCGTATATAAAAAAATAAATAAAAATATTAATAGATCATAAAAATATTTTTATATGCATTGAAAATCTGTTTATACAATTCTAAATGAAATTATACAAAATTAAAAGTTGTTTTTTTTTCTTTGGTGGTGGTGGGGATTAAGGTATTCGACTACGTTTGAAGGAAAATGTTTGAAAAAAAATATTTTTTAAAATACTATTTAAAACTGTGGTTTTTAGACGTATTGCTAATTATGAAACAAAATATTATAAAGACAAAAAAAATATTTAGAAATATATATTTTGACAGATATGAAAATTGTAGTAAATTCTAAGGAAATGTAACCAAAATGGTTAACACTTTTTACAAAATTGTAATGCAGCAATCCTATTTTTCTTTGTACGCAAGTTGTAGAATCGAATGATGAATGAAATGAACCAAAATCTTGGTAAGAGTTTGAGAGGCAAAGAAGTTATGAGGGAAAATATACGAATGTATGCATTTTTTCCATCAATTCACAATTAAATTTTTGTAAAAACACACAAAAATGAAAAAGTATTTCACCAACAATAAACTTTTGGTTCATTTCATTGCACATATTATTTAAAAGACTCGTTGAAATTTTTATGTAAATACATCTATTAGTTTTTTAAAATATCATGTTCACGATAAAGAATTTTTATTAAAAAATTTTAAGAAAAGTGAAGGCAAATTTAGCTGAAAAATACGTTTTGCTTAAAATTCCCTTCGCCTTCCTTTTCCTAGGAAAAATAGACTATTGTGGAAAGAGAAATATTTTAACTACAAGAAATAACAATAAAAATTAACAAATTAAATAATAATAATAAAAAATCGCCAATGTAGTCGTTAACCAGTGTTTTTAGCGTAGGATACCTTAAGCTGTTGTTGCAAAGCGCTGTCTGAATTGCAATCCAACTGTGACAGAATGAGACAGTAATACAATGCTAAAGGCCAAGTTCGTTATTAAAAAGTATAAACTGTACTTTTTATTTCAACTGGATCGAACCGAAAACTGTCGGTGAGTCAGACAGACAATGCTACCCTTGGCCGACAGCTCTCTCCTAGTGGCATATTGAGGTCAATGGTATGAGTCAGGTGTGAGATTGAGATATTAGAAAGAAAAAAAAGAAAAAGAAAAAGCTCGATCGCGCTGGTTTCTTCTGCGAAACTTCCTGTCAATGAACACAGCGCTTTAATGGCATTGACTGTACTGTTTATCTTTGGTTGTGGCGGAACTGAATACACGTACTCGCAAGATGGAAATATTTACTTCTATCCATATTCGTCGGATAGCATATTTATTCGTAATATTACTTTCTTGGTTAAAAGAACTCAGTAAGATTATATAAAACTCGACCAATTTCACATCAAAAGAATATTTTGATCATGTCAGAAAGCACTACCATGATGTTTATTAATTGATGACTTTAAAAAAGATTTCAAATATCTGAATTAATTTTAAGATTTTAATCAATTAATTTATATATTTGAAATATTTTTGATCAATTAATTTATATATTTGAAATATTATTTAATCAATTAATTTATATATTTGAAATCTTTTTTTAAATCCTCAATTTGTATATTTAAAATCGTTTTTAAAATCATCAATTTATATATTTGAAATCTTTTTTAAAATAATCAATTAATTTATATATTTGGAATCTTTTTTAAAATCCTCAATAAATTTATATATTTGAAATCTTTTCAATTATATAAATTAATTAATTAAAAAAAGATTTCGTATATGCAAATTAATTGATTAAAAAAGATTTCGTATATGTAAATTAATTGATTA
>JAPMOQ010012754.1:430791-453719 GCA_026543055.1 Argiope trifasciata
ATATTTTCAAATATATAAATTGATTGATTAAAAAAATATTTTCAAATGTATAAATTAATTGATTAAAAAAATATTTTCAAATATATAAATTATTTGATTTAAAAAACATTTTCAAATATTTAAATTAATTGATTAAAAAAAGATTTTTAATTCATTTTTTCTGGGAATAACTACTGTATAAAATCTCTTAACACTATTATGTCAGAAAGCAAATGAATATCGATATCAAAATTATTTTTTTCCTAACATCAAAGTGATAAATGTAAACGATACAATAAATGGCATTGAACTCAATAATTTTTTTTAAGTAAAAATAAAACTATCCAAGAAGCAACTCCGGAAATAATAAGGATATATAAAACTCGACTAATTTCACATCAAAAGAATGTGACGCATATTTTTTTATTTGCTAAACAAGTTTCGAGACTTTTTTTATTATTATAAAATTACTTTATTTTACCTCGCGACTTTAATTGAAATGAAATGAAAACAAATAATTGATAGAAAGAAATATTTTGACTTTTGATGGTGCATTTTATGCCTTTATAATGAATGCATTTTATTTTTTTATATAATGATTATATTCCTCAGATGCTTTCAAATTGTGGCATTGACTGTATTAAGGTATCCGACAACGTTCGAAGGAATTTTTTTTAAAAAATTGGATTTTTTAAAATCTATTTAAATTTATGGTCTTTAGATGTATCGTCAATTATAATACAAAATACTGTAAGTACAACTAAATTGTTTGAAAATATGATATATTTTGAGAAAATTTGTAGTAACTTTTAATGAAATTTAACCCAAACGGTTAACACTCTACAGAAAATGGTAATGCAGCAATCCTATTTTTCTTTGCACACAAGATATAAAATGTAATGAGGAATGAAATGAACCATAAATTAAGAAAAATTTGTAAAGAAATGATAGGTAAAAATATACGTATATATGAATTTTTTTCATACATTTATTACATAATTTTACACCTATAAACGAAAAAGTATCTCACCAACAATAAATTTTTTGGTTCCTTTCATTGCCCGTATTATTTAAAACATACGCTGAACATTTTATTAATTTTACTCTATTAGTTATTACTGTATTAGTTTTTGAGGTTAACGGTGGAGAATTTTTGTGAAAATTAAAGTTAAAAAAAAATTAGCTGAAAAATATGTGGCGCTAGCTCAAGCCTTCCTTTTCCTATAAAAGATAGATGTTTCGAAAGAGGCAATTCTGAACTACAAGAAATAGTTTAAAAGAATTCGCCGATGTGGTCTATAACCAGTGTTTTTAACGTAGTCGGATACCTTAAACCGATTACCATCGGATTACTTAAACCGATTACCAAATACCTAAGCGATTACCATCTAACAGATGGTAATCGCTTCGATTTAACTTTAGAAATTCATATACATAATTTCCAAAATAACTATCATGAAAAAATAGTCTTTGTATCTTAAAATTTTCAAAGGACTTGCCTTCAATGATACCAATTTCATTTCCATACAATTTGTTCCCTTTAATTTTTATAAAACTTTTCAACACAATTTTATGCATACAATCGATTTGATATGTTTTAAATGTTACTTTGATGTATGCATTTGCTTTCGTATTTAATTGCATTAACTCTATAAATAGATTTCACTCCTGGATTTATTTTATACCATATAAACGTTTTAATTTGCATTATATATAGATTCGTTGTCGTTCTTGTCATCTGATCGCGGTTCCAAATTGGGAATTCATTCCAAAACCATCCCTCTCGAGATGCGATGGTCCATCTTTATCGAATTATTCGAAAAATTAGGTATTATTGTGTTCACGTGTCAACAGAAATTCAATACAGGCAAACTCACTATATAACTAAATATTATTGCATTATAAATAATGTTATTAAATTTTCATCAACTTATTTACATTCAAATTCTAACATCACTTTCATAAACAACAAATTCAAAAGTTGCAAAAATACCACTGTTGAAAATCTTAATGGACAATTATTTGTGAAATAAAGTTTATAATTATTAAAATAATCATGCGTTACTTTAAAATAAAATATTTCATTTATGTCACAACAATTTTAATATATTAAACTCTGTCGAGAGGTCGACTATTTCTGTGTCTGTATATTTCAATATGAGAGAAAGACAGATCCAAAAGTCACCTACAAAAAAGAATTTTATTTGCGGTCTTGTGCACCAACATGACATACAAGAAAAGTGCTTATTTATGGACTTTCCGTTTTAATTCCAAAATCATTATAATTATTAAATTAACTATATTATTAGAAACAGTATTTTTTGTGTGATACAAATCATTTAATTGATCACATTTGTAGTAACAGTAATTCTCTTCTGAGTCATGAGTACTGTCGTAATTCTATATGACCCTACGGATCTTGAAAATGTGAATAAAATTTCAATTATGATTCATGTTATATTTCTTTAAAAAGGCAATATTTAAAGTGAAATCATCTTTAGAAACTCTTTCAATCGATATGCAATTGCATTACGTTTGTAAAACTCTTTCATGTACAGATCATGAATTCTTTGTAAAAGTGAATCGCATAGCTATCAGTAACGTTTTGTAACAATTTAAAAAAAAATATTGCGTTTGAATAACAGTAACAATGAATTAACGTTGATCTCAAGTACATGATAACTCAAAATTGTCCAGCTTCGTAATCTCTTGCTTAATCAGCCTTCATATTTTCGTGATTTAATTCCCATCGCAAGAATCAATTAAATTCTTTGCAGGCAGTTGTCCCCATATTTTAGTTTGTATTTACATTTGAGAGCATTACATTTGCTTTGAAAAATGTGGAAATTGCCTTATATCAGCAATAATCTTAATCATCTTGAAATATTAACAAGTAAATGATTTAAAACAAATTTAAAATGAAGGTATCTTTTTTATGCGAGTCGGCATCGTTATCTGTAAGTAGAACTGATAAAGAACACACTCATTGGCGCCTTTTTTTGGAGACTTACTATTCAAGTTTCGCTTTTATTTTTATTTGTTTTTACTTTCACATATACAGAGGAGGGAAGGTACAGTAACCGATAAAAAATTCACGTTTAGATAATAATCTAAAAAGGAAAATCTGAATTATGAATGATCTTTATAATTCTGAAAAGTTTCGGTCAAGAAAAATTAAACTTGATATGTGATTTTTATACCAAAAATAAAGACATCTTTCAGATATAGATAGCATTTAACAGTAGGAAATTTGTCTGTCTGTCAATTGTCATGTGAACACTATAATATAAAAACACGGTAATTTAGAAAAATGAATTCAGAGTATAGTTTTATCACCATCGTTGTAAATCATTATCAAATTTTGAACTTAATCTATCAATGGATTCGTCGTCTCTTTGATTGTCTATTAATGGATACAGTGCGCAATAACTCGATAACCAAGAAACAAATTAGGTAATTGAACTTATACATAAAATTTCATCTTATGGTGGTTGACCTGTATCGAATTTCGGACTCAGTAAGACAAAAGAAAAGGATTTAAAAGCTTATTGTTTATGATTTAAATATAATACTTTACTTTAATACTTTATACTCAAAACTTTAAAAGGAACAAAGTATTGAGTAGTTTAGGAATCCTGATGTAATTTTTTCTAAAGAAAACTAACGATTAAGAATGATTTTTCTGAAGTTTTATATTAGGCGCATTTTTTTTCCACTATTCTTTTCTTCTTTTCAGATATCGATTTTCAGTCTATTTCTATTTGGAATTATTCGAACGTACAAATTTGATTTGATTAATATAAAATGATTCAATTTAATACTTGATTTTATATATATATATACTTCACCATCTTTTATCTCATTGCTGTTTTTGTAAAATTAAAGGAACGAATACATGAGCAAAAAAAAGCAGTGTGTTTCCTTATCTAGAAATAGATAGTACTCAATTCATAAGAAAACATTTGATATTTTATACATATGTACGATGTTTATAAAAGAAAACATTTGATAATTTATACATATGTACGATGTTTATAAAAGAAAACATTTGATATTTTATACATATGTACGATGTTTATAAAAGAAAACATTTCATATTTTATACACATGTACGATGTTTATAAAAGAAAACATTTCATATTTTACACCACATGCACGATGTTCGTAAAAGAAAATATTTTATATTTTATACATATGTACGATGCTCGTAAAAGGAAAAATTTCATATTTTTACACATGTGCTATGTTCATAAAAGAAAACAGTTCATATTTTATACATATGTTCGATATTTTAAGGAGGATTTTCTTTATTCTGCTTCTTTAAATAAAGTTATGCTTGATGTGGCAATTTTACAATTAAGATTATTTCTCTTGTTTTAGTGAATTTCGAGTGACCGTAAATTTGTTCTGGTACAAGATACCATGCATTTACAACAAGGTGCAAGATACTACATTTTATCCGATACAAGATACTACATTTTATCATATCGAAAACATGTTCGATTCTGAAGTATAAGACAGATATTTTTAAAATCCATGCTGAATGCTTATTGCATAAAAGTAAAATTGTATGTTGAAAGATGTTTATGTATTTATAATGAAATTTAAAGATTGTGTATCAATTGATGTGAGATCTCTTTCGAAGTAAGATTAATAGTACTTAACACATTGATATGATCTCTATTTAAAATATTATTTTTAATTAACACAAACAACAAATGATTCAATTACCATATAAACCACGAAGTGATGAAGATTCACTTAAGATCTACGTATGTTAAGAGTAATCAATATGCTGTTGATTTAAAATCGTGTTATACATCCGGCTGATTGACCCAAGTCCAAAGAAGCAATACCAGGTAATAATACTTCGTAGTTTTTTATCTCTACTTCCTGATTTTAATCTGATCTGCTTTCTGAATTCTGTTCTGAGCCTTTGATAACATGAAGAAGACGCTGGTTATGATACGCATCAGGAGATATTTATGATTTTTTTGGAAACTGAAAAAATGTTGTGAAAAATAAAAGAATCAATACATATTCGTTTATATTATCAACATAATGAACCCGTTTTAAAGGTATTTGATGTATTCATTTTGATTATGTCTGTTATATATGTAATGTTTTTATTCATTCAATTTCTCGTGTATACAAGTCTGTACGATTCGTAATTAGAGTTTATTCAAGCCTACTTTTTGGAAAAATCGGTTTTCGAATTCAATATTGCCAAAAACACAGTTTCAACCAATTTTCGAATCTTTCTCAAAAAAATAGAATAGGAAAAAATATTTTTTATTTATATAAAATAATAATAAAATCAATGCCAAAGTCAAAATACAAAAAGAAAATTAAGGATTACATATACCTATTGCTTACAAAAAATAACAAATTCAAAAAAAAAATTCGAACGATATTTATATTGTTTTCACTAATTTTAATTTCCTCCGGGAAAATAGTATTTCAAAAAACAAAATATCCCCTGAATTGTGGCTAAGTCGTGCTTATTTTGTACATAATATTACCAAAATTGAAGGCTTGGTTTTATATTTTGAAAGCTTGATTTGGGTACTGAGCTTGGTTTTATAGTTTTCATGGCATCAAATAACTAATCTAAAATTTTTGTTCTTTCATTCTTTCCCTCAAATCCTCGCGAGAGTTAAGGTAGATCGAATTTTCTATTTTTTATGATTTCTCTTTAACACTTATTGTTATGGTATTCAAATAAAACATTCGGATTTATTACATGCAAAGTTTTTAATACATTGGAATTTATTACAGCTGCAAAAAACAAATAGGTGATATTTGTATCAACAAAAGTTACTATTATCATGTGAAAACATGTTTTCTTGGGTAGGGAGGCTCGGAGATCACGTACTCAATGAATAATTGAAGCTTGAAATAGCGTAGGCAATGAATAAAGCACAAATGGCAATATTCATCAATATCTTTCAATCGCATGTATTTTTTACCTCATTTTACCAGTAATGCATTATTATTACGTATACTTTTTGATAGCAGATACGTTTTTAGAAAGCTGACTTAGAACTGTGACACCATAGCTGTTATTTTCATGGAATGTAATTTTTTTCGGGGGAAATTAAATAATTTAATTTTTATAATATGTTAAAAAAAAACTTCATTCGCGTTTAACAGCAGTTTTGATAAAAGTATTTCTTCTTTTACTCCAATGCGGAAATATCATTTCTCCCTTTCTTAAGTGGGAAATATTGAAAGATTTGACACCACATCTGAGATGAATCCATTATGAAACTGTTTAAAGTTAAAAACAAAAATTAATATTTTTTATTATTATTACTCTTTAAAATGATAAAGAGTGTCTAAGGAATTTTATAATTTTTTAACTCTTTTATTTAATACATTGTGTCGGTAAAGAAAGAATTTTATAACCGAATCTCGCCTTTTTTTGATATGCCGGAATTTTAAAATTTTGTACATCTTCGCCTTTTTAATGATAATGAATTATTTTTTATAATTTATGAATTTATCATTTTAATATTCTGTTAAATTTTTATTCAGTTCTATGGGAATTATCTGTAAGAAATGGAACAAGTTTGAGAAAATTGATTTCTAATTTTCATAATTATTTAGTAATGGATGAAAACAAACTTTTTTTTTAAATTACTTTTTTTAGCACTTTAATTAATTTGTCTACTTGATCCGAAATGTTACCCGTTTTAAGTTTTCGTTGTCAAATTCTTTTTATTCAACATCTAAAACGAATTGATTTTAATTATTTTTAAAGATCGAATGATTGGATTCGATGTCTAACATAAATATATTTTACAAATAAGAAAAATTTTTAGTTTCTTTTAAATTTTATCGTTAGTATTATGTTTTTAATTGATATTAAAGTATAATAGAGTTATTCACTTTTTTTAATTGTACGTCTTTGAAATTAACTTTAAAATTTAGTAATAATGTTTTTAGATATCAGAAAGTGAAACAAGTATTTTTTTAACTTTTTTTCTAATAAATATATCTAAGACTGAAAATATTTCAACTGATAACTGATAATCATCACATTTTTTTTTCTTACATTGGATTTAAAAGAAAATCTCGATTTTCGTTTCAACGTTTCGATGAAGAATTTTATTTAAATTTATATTGTCATATGTCATTGTATAAATTGCGCATTCCAAACTGTTCTTTTAATCAGATCCGCATTTTTTTTCTTTAAAATTCCTTTTGCGAATTCAAAATCTTTTCAAATTTCAAAGACCCAATTAATAAGCCGTTTTTGAATATATT
Organism: Argiope trifasciata; assembly: GCA_026543055.1. Taxonomy (NCBI): domain Eukaryota; kingdom Metazoa; phylum Arthropoda; class Arachnida; order Araneae; family Araneidae; genus Argiope; species Argiope trifasciata. Next base: position 438,040 of record JAPMOQ010012754.1, read on the forward strand.
AGTGAATAAATAAATCTTCTTAAATACTTGAGGATTTATGAATCAGGCCTTTAATTTATGCACGAACTCTGCTTGTAGGTATATGAAGATAAAAAATTTCAGTGACCCACTGACTTCTAGAGCAATTTAAGTTCGGCAGCTTTGCTTTAAAATCCTCTTTTTTTATTTCATCCTCTTACAAGACATTAAAAAGTTTATTTAAATCCAAAATCCTTAAGTCTAGAACCTAGACTTCCATAATAAACATGCATCTCTACATAGAAAATAGCGTTGCATATTTGACATTCATTGTTCATTTTATTAATACAGGATATTCTTTCTAATCATGGTTTCAATAAATAATTTATAAACCGTTAGAAAAAAGGCATAAATTCTTTGCTTCATTTAGGTGTATTTTTATTATGTGAAAATATGATGCTGTTTGGGTTTGAGGTTTTTTGAAGCCTCAAAATGCATATTGATGATTTACCACTTTTGTGGCATCCATTTTTCGCTTTTAGGGTAAATAGAAAATAATGCAGAAGGTTGTAATATGTGGCGATTAATCTTTAACTAAAGTTAAAGCTTGATTTCCAAATTATTTACTATCTGAATTCTTACGAATTGTCTTGATTAATTTGTCTTCAACCAGTTTAAACCGGTTTGAAACCATCAGGAAACTATCAGATTACGCATGCGTCATTTTTTTTTTTTTTTTTCTCTCTAAACGATGGGTTTCTTTCACCTGATATCGCTTGAGCTATTTTAGTTTTCAAAAAATTATTTTTCAACTATATTAATGATTTCATGGTATGAATATATTTTCTATGATGAGACAATTTTAGAAACAAAATATTTTAATTACATTTTCTAAAATTAAATTTTTTAATTCTGAACGAATACTAAACGAATCGCGAGATACAATAAATAATTCTTTTCATTATCATTCTAAAAGAACACCAAGTTTTATAATTCTAAAAGAATAAACAAATCTAATATATAAAAATCAATATTTGTTTGTTCGTATTTTATATACTGTCGTACCGTTCGTCCTATTTCGATAACACATTGCCAGATTATTGATTGATTACACTTAATATTATTTTTTCGTCGGCAGCAACGCGCCAGGTATCAGCTTGTATAATATTTAAATAAAATTACAAGCTTGTACATCTAGTGGATTATAAAGTTTAAAAAACCTTGAGATTGCCATCAATTGAGATTTTATCTGCTTAATACGTTAAATAGTGACATTACTTATAGATTTCATTTCATTGTAGCTATAGTTTTCAAACCAGAATTAACAGTGATATATTAAAAAGATATGCAAATGAAGATCTCCTATCTGTGAACCAGTTCTGCTGATTTAAGCCTAATAAAATCACCTTATCTTAACTGCGTGGGACAAATTGTTCTTACCAACTGCACTTGGGAAATATTGGTCACGGTTACGTGGGATACTCACCAAATCTTTTATTGTAAATGCCAAGATGTGACTGTCAATCACTAATAAGCCTCAATAGGTGCTGATCGCCAAGTTGATGACAACTAGCTGTCATCCGTTTTAAGAACGATTTTTAATTGATGGATGATTAATTCCCCTTTTCTTCTGTTTTTGACCGATAAGAAAGAAAGGGGAAAAAAAAAGAAATTCTTGCCTGACAAGGTTGTAGCATCCTCTTGATGAATTTGTTTATCCAGCTGTGATGGGCTTAAGAAAATGTGTCCAGGACTGGGTGATTTTTCAATGCAATGTTTTCTATCCTTCTGCGATTGATTGAAAATAACAGCTGGGAGATTTTTTTTTGTCTGTCAACTTTGTCATTACTGCATTTGATTAGTGTTATGGATAATGCGCATGATGATATCAATAATCAAAAATAAGATTTTGGAGGTAGAATGAAGGTTTTAGCGCTGACCAAAACGTGTCAACAAAAAATTTCTCCAAATTATAGAAGAATCCCTAGAGTTTAAATGTATAATCGGCAAATCGAGTGAAATCATCAGATTGGCGAAAATTTTCCTTGGTACGTTTTTTATCGCCCCAATAATGAACTATAATGGAAATGAAGTTTCGAATATTGAGCAGAAAATCTAATTTTACTAATCTTTATCTTAATACATAATAATAGTAATAATGTAATATTGAATAATATATAGAAGAATAGAAACTATAGAAAAATTGTAAAAGATACAATAGAATTAATAATAATTATATATAGTAATAGAAGAATAATATAGAATATAAAATATACAATATACTATATTCTTAATATATAATAATAGTAATAATATAATATTGAACAATATACAGAAGAAAAGAAATTATATAATAATAGAAAATTAGATATAATAGAATAGATAATAACCATATATAATACTAGAATAATAATATAGAATATAACATATACTATATTATTAATATAGAATAATAGAAAATTAGGTGCAATATTATAAATAACCATATATAATAATAGAATAATAATATAGAATATAAAATATAACATGTACTATATTCTTAAAGTAGAATAACAGAAAATAGTAAATATAGATTAATAGAAAATGGTTGGGTAAGAAATTCCACTCGTCATTGGAATGTTTAAATCTGTCATTTTGTTATTTTTCATTACTGAAAAGGGTTAGAGTTGCTCATATTATAAGCAATGACACCAATAACATTTTCAAAATAAATTTTTTACTTCAAAAAAATTTATCGTCTTTTTCGGCTTATGAAATTTTTAGAGAAGAGATAATATTCTGTTATTTTTGGTAATATACGTTTTAGTAAAAACTAGAAGAAATGTAAGAAATTCTGGAACTTAATAATTTTTATTGATTATTATTGAACATATTTGAGGCTTCAAGAAAGAATTAGTTGTCATTAGCAAACATTATTCATCAACCAAAATTATTTTTTCTTTGACAGATACACATTTTTGGTACTTGTTGCTTGAAGATGCATTTTTCCTATGATTAGTGAATATATTTTTTTATTAAAGATATGCATTTTATCGTCAGTAATTGCTTTTAAATCTCAATTTTCATCATACTTTTACTCTGTAAGGTATTTTCGCATTAAAAAAATGCGGCTATATTGAAAATAAGGTATAATTTCGAAATATTATCAGCTTAATTTTGAAACATGTCATATGAAATATAACTTAAAAATCATTAGTAGTCCATAGCTTTGAAGAAACTTCATATTATTAGAACAGCGATAACAATTTGTATAAATTGTTTATAGAAGCATAAAGCTTCTATAATTTTTCTTCTAATTGAGCCAAAATGTATGCTATATGTTGATTGAAATGTATGATATAAAAAAGTAGATATATATTTGAAAAATACACTCATTTTAAAAATATTCGTACGAGTTCGAAATTCTCTACACTCTTGCACATTAAATAACTTTATTTTATTGTGCAAGATTTTTTTTAAAAGATAAACAGTTATACTAATTAATATTTTAAATAAATAAAGTATTTTAAGAGTATTTATTTAAAATATTAATTAGTATAAATGTTTATCTTTTTTTAAAAAAAATATTGTATCATAAAATAAAATAAAAATTCCTTAAAATAGTTTAAGGAATTCAACTTATTCAGATTATTTTATAAATTCTATTAAATTCTAAAATTTTTTAGCCTTTAAAAATGGAATTTACATTCAATTAAACAGAGAAGAATGGATTCAATGTCAAGAGTATTACAGCATTATAAATATTTAGAACTCAATATAAAAATATTTTCATTGAAAGTTTTAAAAAAATTCGAGCTTAAATATTCGATGATACAAATCACTATTTATAATAGGTTATTCTAAATTGCTCGTTTTTATCGATGCATGTCTTCCGAATTTAAGGGATCATAAATTTCGAAAATTGCTTCTTAAATGCTCCTTTTGCTTTTTAAATCTGCGCACATCCATCATTCCTGAAAAAAATCCATTTTTATAAAAAAAAATGGAACATTCTGATTTGATTTCTAATTGCGAATAAATTCATGCCGTTTAAATTTAAATTCTTCGATGCTTCTTATTTCTATCTAAGTATTCTTAATCCTTATTGTTCCCAAGAACAAATTCTTGTTCTACATCTTTTTTTGGATTAGTTTATTTCTTTCGAATTATGTAATCTATATAAAAAAAAATGAATGTTTGTCTGTATGTCTCCTATGCCTTGCTAAACTCTTCATCTGATTTCGATGAAACTTATTCAGCTTATTGTTTACACTTATGGGATGGTTATAGGCATAATACAATCATATGAAGTACAAAAAATATATTTAGATCTATATATCGCATCTATTAACCACAGATTAACCACCAATGAGATACAACAGATTCAGTAAGAATGCTGAATTCAATCTAGACGTTAATATTTGTAGTAATTTATATACATAAATGCAAGTCTTTCTCTGAAATAATAGTTTTATTAGAGGGTGTGTGAGAAAGTTTTAGGGGAACCATTCCTGTAGATTTGAAATTTTAATTAAACATTTAATAAAATGTTAGCGTTTTTTGTAGTAACTTCTGAAAACACTATAGCACAAATAAGTTTGCACCATCTTAGTTTTCCAAAAATTATATTCCTAACTAAATTAAGGATTTTATGACATAAATATACTTACTGTGTTCAATCGATTTCAAAAGAAACTATTTTAATCACCTTTTCTAAAATGAAACTTGAGAATTTCGAACGAATATGAAACGAATCACAAGTTACAATAAATAGTTTCTTTCATTATTGTTCTGAAATAACACCAAGTTTTCCAATTCTAAAAGAATACACAAATCTAATATATAAAAATGAATATTTGTTTGTTCGTATTTTATATACTGTCTACAATTCATCCTTTTTCGATAAAATATTTCCAAATTATTGATGGATTACACTTAATATTATTCTTTTCGTCTGAGGTATCAGCTAGTGAAGTTATACTTCACTAGCTGATACCGCAGCTGCTACCTGCTTACCTGCTTTACTGCTTTACTACCTTACCTGCTTTTACTAGTATTGCATTATTATTATTCATGCTTCTAAGACAGCAGATGCGTTTTTAAAAAGGTTGATCTGCTTTTATCAGTATTGCTTTATTATTTCATATACTTCTTTGACAGCAGATACGTTTTTAAAAGGTTGACATTGAACCATGATATCATAGCTGTTATTTTCATGGAATGTAATTTTTTTCGAAGGAAATTAAATAATTTAGATTTTGCAATATGTTCAAAAAATTTCACTCGCGTTTAATAACTGTTTTAACGAAAGTAATTTCTCTTTCACCAAGTAGGGAATTCATTCTTAATCGGAAAACATTGAAAATTCTCCGTATATTTTGAAAATGATGAAAAATTTCAACTATTGACCTAGAGCTTGTTCATTAGAGCCTAAGCGGCAGAAATTCAGTCCTTTACTCTCTTAAAAACACTTAAGGATTTTTCAAACATTTTCACTAAGAGTGAAGATCCTAATTCTTACGTTGAATTGCAGAGTTTGTGTTATAAAAACCTGTGATTAATTAAAATTTCTTTTTATTTTAAATCACAGAAAACAGCTAAATATCTCCTGTGTCTTTACATTCTTATACGAAATAAAATTATTTGTATTCATACACAAGTTTTATTACGTAATTACGAAGTTAAAAGAATTCGTAGATAAGAAATTTCGAATTACTTTACATTTGCCAGAAAAAATATCTAATATGCCTGATAAACTATTGGTGCAGAGTTATCAAAAAGTAAGTTACATATTTTGGTATGCATTTGAAAATTCTGATTAATCTATTTTGTCTTTTTGTTTATAAAACACGAAGACAAAAACTAGAAATGGCATTATCTTGCAATTGTTGGTATATTTGGGAATCGTATTATTCGTGGCTTTCGAGAGTATATTAAATTACGCGATTATTCAGTTTGATAGATCCAAGGACGTGATACATTACTTTTATTCTAAGTCAGTTCCTCCTATTTCAGGACTGCTGTTTCAATTTATTTGTGTTCATTCTCATCATAATCTCTTATTTGTTTAAATTTTTTTATCAGATGTAATTCTGTTCATGTTTGGCCTTATATAACTTGGCTTTTTTTTTCATATCATGACATCAAAAATAAACAGCTATCATTACAATGGATTGAAATAATATCATTGTTTTATCGTTTGCGTTTCAGTAGCCGTTTTCCGAAATATCGTCACGAAGCTACATCGCCGTGAACTGTTATATATATAATATAATATTCAGAAATAATTTTTGGTTTCGTTTCCGTAATTAGTTTTGTTTTTGTTTCATTACATAATTTTATTAATTATATTAATTTAGATCTTTTTCATTAATAGGTTCTATTTCATTTACTTTTCATTTTGTAAACTTTTAGCGTTTCATTCCGAATTAAATTTCGATTCGATTTCGACCTAATTAGTTTCGTTTAAATTTTTGTTGACTCTGGAAATGGGTTTTAATTATTTACTGCTTTTATAGTTGTTATATGGTATTTTATGGTTGTTTACCTATATATATATATATATATATATAATGATTTTAAAGTTTGGATGTAGATTGTAGTTCGAAGGCATTGAAGAAGACTTTTCATTTTAAAGTTCGCTTTATTCATCCTCCGGAGGCAGGCAGCATATTTACAAGCAGACGTGACGAAAAAGGAGCGAAATTAATGTTCGCTCGTATTATATAGAATATTTTGATTGGGAAAATACTGTTTACAGTGCTAATATATGATTAAGATTCTCATAAGGATTTCTGACCATGTGACTCTAAAAGCAGGGAAAACACAGGGATCTTTTTATGAAATTATTTGTTTAGATCAGCAACTTTTATCAATCACTCTCACCCTGGGAATCGCTGACTAAAGAACTTTACAAAGCATTTCTTGAATTAATTCAAAATATTTCTTAATTTCAAAGAATTTCTTGATAACTTGGAATTCAATCAGGAAATAAGATAATAATTTTAGAGTGATTATGATAAGTGCTAAATTACGATAAAACTTTAGAAATTAATTTCGATTTAAATTAGATTTTAGAATATCCCGAAGGCAGATATCTGACTTCAAATTCAAATGAAAATGACACACACACATTGGATTTCACAACCCCTTTTTGCAGGGGGAAGGGATGTTCGTTCGCACATCTTACACATAAAACTCTAGAGGAGAGAAACCATGCTCGAACCAGGACTCGAACTCGGGACACCCAGATCACGGGGAAGTGTCGCTACCCCTAAGTCAAGACGCAGGCATTTCGTTTTTTTAAATAAATAAATGCATTACTGAAAAAAAATTACGAAATATAAATTTTTATACATCTCCCGATCCTATTAATAATATTTAGTAAAAAAAATCTTGCTGTATTCACATTTGAAACAAAAATAAATTTCCCGAGATCATAATTAGCTTTGAATTTCCTTATTTTCGATAAATAAGCAGACAACTCCTAGAAACGAAGTCTGTTTATTCAAAGATAATCCCTTGATTGGATAACCTTCCTTGAGATTATTTAAAATCGTCCAGAATAATGGCATTCTAATATTAAATAATTCGGTGAGTTTTGAATAGTGAGACATTTTTTGTTTTAAATGTTCGTGGGGTTAAAATATTTTACTACATACGACTAACAGAAAACGAAGAATTTTAATTTAAAAAATTCAAAATATACACGTATTGACTCAATATAAAATGAAATTTGTCATTTTGAACATCTTTTAATTGAAAGTATGAAACGCTTGAAAATAGGTGTTGAGGCCACAATTATTCTAATATTCTGTATATTAACCACTTGACGTACGAATTTACTTAACTTCCTAATCATATGACGAATTTAATAGTTTCTTAATTGCAGATTAAATATTAAAAGTTCAAGAATTCAATGCGCGTTATTGTATGCGATGTGGTTAAAAACAATACAAAAATAAATGTGAATTAAATAAATTCCGTTGCAATGTAACATAATATTACGTAACTTTTGAAATATATTTGTGGAATATCTGATTGAATGCATATAAAATAAAAATCGAAAGGATTGTAGCTAATAATACCCATTTCAGAATTAATATCTTCAAAAGTCCATTGTATGACTTTAAAACTCATCTTCATTCACTGTTTAATGTGAAGTCCAGGGTATATTTGACCAAACGTGACACACGATAGCTTGTCATCTTAAGGTATTCGTCTACGTTAAAAACACTGGTTATAGACCACATTGGCGACTTTTTAAAATATTATAATTTCTTGTTGTTCAGACTTTCCTCTTTCCAAAACAGTATCTTTTCCAAGAAAAGGAAGGCCTGACCTATCATTCAGGGTCACATATTTTTCAGCTAAAATTTGTTTTTAGCTACAATTTTTTCAAAACCTTAATTTCCATAAAAATTCTCCACCGTTAACAGGATATCTCAAAAACCCAAAACAGGTATTTACGTAAAATTTTCAGCGTGTGTTTTAAATAATATGTACGATGAAATGAAGCAAAAGTTTTATTGTTGGTGATATAATTTTTCATTTAGTGGTGTTTTTAAAAAATTTAACTTGTGAATTAAAGAAAAAATGCATATATATTTTAACCTATAATTTCTTTGCATCTCAGGGTTTTTCTTTGGTTTTGGTTTATTTCATTCATCATTATACTCCATAATTGGAGTACAATGAAAAATAGGATTGCTTGATTGTGTGTAGAATGTTAACCGTTTTGGTTACATTTAATTAAAATGTACTACAAATTTTCCTATTTCTCAAAATATATTGTTCTCAAATAATTTTTTTTTGCATCCATAGTATTTATAACTGACAATAATCTAAAAATCCATAAATAATCTTTAAAAAATATAATTTTTCTAAAATTTTCCTTTGAACGTAGTCGGATACCTTAAAATCATTTGTAGTCATTGAAATGAAATAAATGTTTTAATATAGTTTATATCCAACCATATAACTCATTGTCTTGATAGACACAATTAATTACATTCTTCCTTTTTCTGTTTACATGTTGTTAGGGGCCGCGGTGGCCTGGTGGTAAGGTTTCGGCTTCGTAACCGGAGGGTTTCAGGTTCGAGACTCGATTCCACCGAAGAACCTTCGTGTGAGGGGGTCTCTTGCAAGTTAAATCTGTCAGGCCAAACGTTAACCGCTGGTGTGGCGTGGTGTGGAGAGGGGGTGCCAGTTCAGGTGTCGTTCACGTCTTCTGACCGTGGTTCAAAATGACGTGGTCCGTCCCAAAATAGCCCTCCTGTTGCTTTAAAACGGGACGTTAATATAACTAAACTAAATTTACATGTTGTTAAATCTGTAATTCAAATTTTTTTCACGAATTCCCAGCTTTGTTTTTTTATTGCGTTTCATATACGTAAAAAAATTAAAATTTAGAACAATGTTAACGTAAAAATCAAGTTTGTGTTAGGGCACAAATGCGACGAGTTATTCTATCAGCTATCTTGTCAAACCACTTTTGTGTTGATATCCAAAAATCAGATGCTTGTCATTAAAAGATATCAAGTTTTTGCTTTATTTACTTTTGTGTAAAAGATGTCTAATTTTCCGATTTGATGACGAGGTAGATAGGCAAATGGAAATCAGCCGTATTAGCATGCAATGACGTCATGCGTGACGCCATGAATCTTTTGCGTGACAGATTTTTCTAAATTCATTATTTGTTCACGGCGTCTTCCGTCAACTTTAAGTTCGGTTATTTGCTACCTAACTGGCGAAATGTTGGCGCAGGTTTTTGTTTAACAAGATCGAGACTCGCTTTTTATTGTTTTTCACGATGACTGTTCGGATGACATTTATGTTGTTGTCAGGCGTCTCGTAAAAACTTTGTCTGTTATTATGGAAACATTTTAAGTATCCGACTACGTTTTCAAATATTTTTTTTGAAAAAGAGTATCAGACCACGTTTTCAAATATTTTTTTTTTTTTTGAAAAAGAGTATCCGACTACGTTTTCAAATATTTTTTTTGAAAAAGAATATCCCACTTCGTTTTCAAATATTTTTTTTGAAAAAGAGTATCCGACTACGTTTAAAGAATTTTTTTAAAAAAGAGTATCCGACTACGTTCAAAGAATTTTTTTTAAAAAAGAGTATCCGACTACATTCAAAGAATTTTTTTTGAAAAAGAGTATCCGACTATGTTCAAAAATTTTTTTAAAAAAATTGGATTTTTGAAATATTATTTAAAAATATTGTTTTTAGATGCATTATTAATTCTAAAACAAAATACTATAAATGCAAAAAAATTTATTTGGAAGTATCATGTATTTTGAGAAATATGAAAATGTATAGTCAATTTTAATGAAATTTAATCAAAATGGTAAACACTGTACACAAAATGGTAATGCATTAATCCAAATTTTCTTTGTACACAAGTTATAGAATCTAATGATGAAAGAAACGAACCAAAATCTAAGAAAAATATTGAGATCCAAAGAAGTGATGGCGAAAAATATACGTATATGTGCATTTTTTTCCTTAAATTCACAACTTCATTTTTCTCAAAACACCTAAAAAGTATTTGACCAACAATAAATATTTTGGTTGATTCCATTTCCCATATTATTAAAATACACGGAGAAATTTTTATGCATATATCTCAATTAGTTTTTGGGGTATCACGTTAACGATAGAGAATTTTTATGAAAATTAAAGTTTTTTAAAGTTAAAAGACAAATTTTAGAGAAATGTCTGAACTACAAGAAATAACAATAAAAAAAAATTATCCACTGTGGTCAATGACCAGTGTTTTTAGTTTTTAACGTAGTTTTATACATTAAATTATTTTAGGAGTACTTACTAAAAATGATACAACCCCCTGTGGTATCCTCCTGTGTTTTCTTTTTTTATCTTATTTTTAATTTCTGTAAATTTTAATTTTTGTAGGATAGCAACGTTGGTTTTCTCCCAGCAACCAAGATTTTCATTTAAAAAAATTAATGTTTTTACTCTTAACCACTTCGCATACAATGACGTGTCTGAGACGCGCATCGAATTATTGAATTTTTAATTTTTAATCTGCAATTGTAAAGTATTAAATATTTTTAAATGAAAAAAGTCACTTTAAACGTATCATTAATAAAGGATTCAAAATAATAGTAAATATTCCAATTAGGAAGATATTAAATTCGTCATTTGATTTGGAAGTTAAGTAAATTCGTATGCCAAGTGGTAAAGCCATCGTGTCACATTTTGTTTATTTAAAAAATTAAAACTTTATTACGAAAAAAAATAACAAAGAATATCCACGCCATATTGGTAACCACGGACAATGAACACGCTCTTCGCTCACCATAACATTTGGCGCCACCGAAACCCTCAATTCACTCGCCAAAACGCTTGGCGCTACTGAAACACTCTTCACTCGCCAAAACGCTTGGGAAACACTCTCTATGTTCGCCAAAACGCTTAGCTCTACCGAAACACTCTCATCACTCTCCAAAAACTCTTGGTGCAAGCGAAATACACTCATCGCTCACCATAACACTTGGCGCAATAAAATCTTTCGTCTCCCCGAAGACTCACTAGTGGGGGAGTATTGTAGTGATTTCTTAATAATCCAGTAACAGCCACTAAATATTGGTGGTCACTTTTGTCTAGCGGATATGTTACGCGACTGCAAATCGTAAGGTCGCGAGCTCGAACATTGGAGGAATTCAATCTTCCTGTTGGCGCGACTCCACAAAAAGAACCACCCTGAAAAAAAAGTGAGTGAGAAGGTCAGTCGTATATTTTTACAAATATTGGAATAGGGGTTCGTTTAGACCAGCCATACTCAACCTTTTTTATATAGGGGCCACAAACAGTTTCAGTCACGGTAGCCCGGGCCGCAAGTAAAAAATAATTAAGTGTATAAATGAAAAAGTAATATCAACCTAATGAATTATTTAGTTTAATGTAAAAAAGAACTTTTAACAAAGATGCTTACTTACTTATATGTATATCTAATGAGACTTTTGGAACTGAGAGCATTTTTTTAAAACTTTATCAATATCTGGCTTGTCGTTGCATGCTACTCTTATATCATCCAAATGGGAATCTGTCAGTTTATTTCTATATACACTCTTTGTGTATTTCAAATTTGAAAAAGATGATTCGCACACATACGTTGACCCAAAAAATGTTAGCATTATTTGGGCACATCTTTGCATGCTTTTATATTTTTGGGGAACAATGCTCCAAAATTCCACATATTCCCTTTTTTCTTTGAAAATTACTTCCAGGTTGGTGTCATTTTTAAAATCAATAAATTCATCAAACAACTCCGAGTAATTACAATTTAAAACTGAAGCCAACTCAGAAATAGTTGGTGTCTTTAAATGCCATGGATTTTCTACAAGTAACAAACAATTTTTTATTTTTCTGAGATCTTGAAACCTTTTTTGAAATTCGTTTAATAGTGCAGTTATAAAATTTGAAATTATGGAGCAGTTTTCTTCTGAAATGTTAATACCGTCCTCTCTGGTTTTTATAATAGTTGGAAAATTGTGCAGCGGTTTGTTCTGTATTTCATTATAATAAATACTTAGCTTTTCCTCAAATGCAAACACTTTATTTGCCATATTGGACACTACGTTATTTTCGCCTTGTGGACTCTGATTGAGATTGTTTAGTTTTTCCGTAATATCACATAGAAAACCTAAAAGACACCACCATTCAACGTTTTGTAATTCTGGGTACCCTTTATTATTTTGTTCTAAAAATAGGATTATTTCATGGCGTAATGAAAAAAACCTTTCGAAAACCTTTCCTCTACTAAGCCATCGCACCGAGGTATGCAAAAGAACATCGCTGTGCTCACTTCCCAGCTCTTCAAGAAGGGTTTTAAATTTTCTGTGGTTCTGTTCTTTTGCTCGTATATAATTGACAATATTGATAACTGTTTTCATTACAGCTTCTATTTCTGGTTGTACAGCACGGGCCGCCAAGTTTTCTTGATGGAATGCAATTAATACAATGGAATGTTATTAAATTGCTGCAATTATATTTTTTCTTAAATAATGAAATGAAGCCATTTTCGGATCCAGTCATTGAAGGACAACCATCTGTACACAAACACACGATTTTTTGCACATCAATTTCGTGATGTTCTAAAAAATTACAAAAGTATCAAGGTAATCCGTGCCCCGGGTTTGACCTTTCATTGGCAGTAATTTTAAAAAGTTTTCATGAATTTCATTGTTTTCTGTACAATATCTAGCAAACACCGAGCACTGCGATGTTGCTGAAATATCGGTGCTGGCATCAAATGCTAAACTGAAAAACTTGCATCTTCTTAGGTTTTTTAATATATCATCGGAAATAAATTTAGAAATGTCTTCAATACGCCTGGTGCAGGTTGAATCCGAAAGCCGTATTTTTTTTATATCAGATACTATTTGTTTTTTGTTACGGTATTTATCAAAAAGTATATTAGCAGCACTAATAAAGCATTCCTTTACAATTTCCGCATCGTTAATGGTTTCATATGCTTACCAAGAATGTAAGAAATTTCATATGATGCTTTTGTTACCGCCGAGTCTTGTGATAATGCCGTGAACATAACATTTTGTTGCTCATGCAATGATTTCTTAAAAAAACTCAATTTCTCATTTCTCAAAGACGATCCGGGAGGAAACGTTTCGTCGAAATCTTTATGTTTTGAAGTGAAATGACGAGAAATATTGTATTTCTTCAATATGATACTTTCCCGACATATCAAACAAGTAGCTGCGTTGTTTTTATTTGGCACAACAAAATAATCAGATTCCCACTCATCTTGAAACAATCTATTTTCACTTGATATTTTTCTTTTATACTTCGACGACACTCCTGACATTATTTTGAAAATAATACGTATACTTAATTTACAAAACAAAACTTTTATTTGGCAGAGGACGCGGGTACGTACACAAATTTAGTTTAATAATTTAGATTAAATTAATAACAAGTTTAGTTTCGATCAACAATCAAAGCAACACGCACTTAGGTCCATGGATCTTACGGTCTGGCCACGCGCAAACGCGAGCGGTGGGGCGACTTGCCAATTAGTAAAACACAGTCTCATTACTCATGACAGGCAATGTTTAGCTTCGCAAGTCGCCCCGCCGTCCGCGTTTGCGCGTGACCAGACCTTTAAGGGGATTCCCGACGCCGCGTATTTCGTATCGTTCGCGCAACCATAGATTACAGACCTTTAAGAGGATTCCCGCGCCGCGTATTCCGTATCGTTTGCGCAACCATGGATTAAGATAGTTTGCGTTTCCAATTTAAGCAAATTATTGATATCGCTCACATTCCCATACTTCCCCTTCAATTACAACTCTTTGAAGGGCGCTAAATTTGATGTTGTTTACAAATAAGTTGTAACTACCTAGTTTAATAATTGGGCCAACCAAAAAGCCTCCGCGGGCCGCATGCGGCCCACGGGCCGCAGGTTGAGTATAGCGGATTTATTGTGAACCTTCTGAAATCTGGCAATAGTTCGTAAATGATGATGTAAAGTGAAAAGAATAAACGAAATCGATGGAATTCTGAAACGCTTGTAGTCTTGCTTTGAATTTTTAAGGTAACCGACTACGTTCGAAGAGAAGTTTTGATAAATTTGATTTTTTTTAACTATTTTTGGATTTTAGATTTATTATCAATTATAAACAATATAAATACAGAAATATTATTTGAAACTGTAATACATTTTTGAGAAATAGGAAAATGTGTGGTAAATTTTAGCGAAATTTAACGAAAATGGTTAACACTCTACAAAAAATTTTAATGCAGCAATCCTATTTTTCTTCGTGCACAAGTTGTAGAATATAATGATGAATGAAATGAACCAAAATCTAAGGAACATACTGATATGCAAAGAAGTGACGAGTAAAAATCTACGTGTAGATGCATTTTTTCCATAAATTCGCAACTTAATTTTTCTAGAAACACCAATAACAGAAAAAGTATTTCACCAACAATAAAACTCTTGGTTCATTTCATTGCCTATATTATTTAAAACACTCGCTGAAAATTTTAGGTGAATACCTTTATTAGTTTTTGGGATACCGTGTTAATGGTGGATAATTTTTATGAAAATTAAAGTTGAAGTTAAAGGCAAATTTTAGCTGAAAAATTAATTCTGCTTGAAATTCCTCTGTATAATAGGTTAGACCTTCCTTTTCTAAGAGAAAAATCTGAATGACAAGAAATAACACTTTAAAAAAAATTGCCAATGTGGTCGAATATCAATGTTTTCAACGTAGTCGGATACCTTAAGTATATAAGATTATCTGCAAGCTACAGAAATATCTATGCATAATTTGAAACTTCAGAAAATGGTTAGTTCTCTAGAAAGCATTCTAAAAATTAGTAACTAGTTGCAAATGTATAAACAGAATATAAAATGCGAATTTTATGATTGTCACTTTTTTGGTGGAGCTACTAGCCACAGCAGAATTTCAGGTTATTATGCAGTGTCGTTTAATTTCTATCTGCCACAAACTATGCCATCCGAAAATCTTTGAAATGCAACCATTATTTATTTGCCATTGTCCGACGAGGTAGGAGTGAACGATGCACATTAGTCACGCGCCCATTAACAAGGACATTCATTTGTATTTAAGAGTTATTATTCACAGTTTATATTCGGACACGATTAAAGAGACCGTTGACATTCTTTGTTAATGAGTTGGGAACTTTGTTTATTTCAAATGTAATTAACAAGACTGTAATTTAAAAATGT